>PNEQ01003633.1:26112-59665 GCA_003012365.1 Medauroidea extradentata | reverse complement strand
TTCTTCTTATATCTCAACGGGTGTGATTCACTTCAAATGAACAAAACCTAAGATCGACCTGAGATTTCTAAACTTGAGCTAGCAATGAGTTTAAGAAGTTTATAAGTTGTTCCGGGAACAAACAGAAAAATGGAAATATCTAGAACACAGAAAACCAAGTAGAACCCGGGTTTGTGAGTTAATTGATGGTCAGGTTCGTTCGTACCCGAGTTAAACACCTTGGTCACGGTAGAAAAACGTCATTTTGAAAATTCATACACTATCATAATTCCTGCTTATTTATTTATCTATTTGCCTGACTTGTCTGTAGAAGTCATTATTTTTCCTATCATATGAATTCTGTTTAAATATACTTCTTATGACTTCTACAGGCGTTTGGTTTCCATTTGGTCAGTAGCTCTAGTAATAGAGATATTGGTTGGTTTTTGCTATATTATCTCATCCTTTATTAAAGTGAAAGAAAAGGTCTCACAATATTTTTTTCTTTACAGTGTCATGCACAAAAAAAAAAAAAAAAAAAAAAAACTAGATGGCTTTCTGGTAAACATGTACTGTAAAATTCATTTTGTGAAATAAAACACAACATTAGGATATTTGCGTTTTAAAGGTGTCAGTGAAGTTCCTACCTATCCCTTTTCGTGTGATGGCTTTCCATCCAAATCCACCTTTTTTTGCATATAGTCATTTAAGAATGCTCCAAAGTCTTGTGTTTTACACCTGAGATACACAGCATACAGCATAGGCAATAGTGCTTTCATGTGTTTATTTTGTTGTGTTCTTTGAATTGTTGATGGTGCACATTCAACGTTACCTACACGTTTTTCTAACTCACGGTACCATCGTTTCGGGAACTCTATCACTGTAGCTTCATTTGTGATTTGAAAGAAAACTATGAATCCTAGACTATTGCAACAAGAGGATCTTTTTTTTTGGACAGGTAACATTACTCAATAAACCATCTTCAGAAGTTCGAAAATCCGGACGGTAAAAAAGTTATATGCAATTAGAGGGTAGCCACCGCTGATATTTTCATAAGGGCGGAAGGTATCAACCAACATTCGCTGTTGGTTTGCAGATCCCAATAGCATTAAGCAATGCTGAAAATAATGTAGTTTTATGTCAATTAGTTTCCGATATTTTGGGAAAATACTGTTTTAAAATTCGGTGTTCAGAGGTCCATTACTCCCTTAATATTGCATTTAGGTGAAAAGTGCAAAATATGTTTTCGTCATAGTTTTTCGTGAGGAACACGCAAGCGGGTTTTGTTCCCCTATTTAAGAAACACCCGGTATTATTTTTGTAAACTTTAATTTCTTGGTAAATTGTTAGGTAACAATTGGTAAAAACACCGTTGGCAATAGGTATGCACCTTCAATTTGGGTTAACACTGTGTAAGCCACAGTAGGCCAATCACTGAAAATATTTGTATGTAGGTTGGCTTAACATTGGCATTGTTAGAAAACATATCATTTACAAAATTTACATCGTTCTGTATATTAAGTTCAACTATTAAATACATATTTGTCTTTCAAACATCGTTAACCAACATGTTGCAGCAGAGAGCTATTGGTACGGCAATGGATTATAGTAATAAGGGCTCAAACATAATCTTTGACTGTGGTTCGAATATACCTCGATTCTCGAAATGTTTTAATTGATTTTAATTATTTGTGTAACCTACAAGAACTCTGAAAATAAAAAAAAATATGAATTTTATGCATAATTTAACTTTTGTACAGTCAACTTTGTGTGTATTTTTGTAGAGAAATGTTGGCACAACGTTGGTAATTGGTTGGCATTACATATGTTACACACACAATTTCAACAATCCAATGACGTTGGGCCAATGTAGGAAATTAGTAAGAATCCAACAAAAAATCAATGATGCACGTACATTGTTCCACGTGACTTTTTAATGTTGAACCAACGCAGCACGCAAACGTTGGGCCTACGTTGGTCGAAGCAAACGTTGCTACTGGGGATATAACTGGACGTGCAGCGCTAAGTGGACCTGATCCGCGTAGTATTACGTCGTTGTTCACGTACAATGTCTTCGTACAACATTTTCCTACTTACATCTTCGTCTCCTATTTCGGCCAGGATTTGCTTGGCGTGCTTATTATGCTGCGCAGCGTATCTTTTTCTATTTACTCTTCTTTTGCATAACTAGGAACAAAAAGAACAAGCCAGTAATTCTGAGGAACATCTGTCCTTTACTGATGCCATTTGTATCCTCAAAAAATGACCATGGTTTGCTAGTTTTGGCATGGATTGAAATAGAAAGAGCTCCTTCGAGTTTGGCTGCACTTTCTTAAAATCCTCTTCTATGAAGAGTGCCTGGATTAAATCATAGTGGACGTCTGATCGACTTCAACTCGTAGTAGCAGGGAAGAGATGGCCACAGCACTTTAGTGGTGGAGAGGAGAACATTGCTGCAATCTACTGTGGTCGCAGGGACTTCATTGATACGCTCGCAACATGCGACCATGCTGCTTTCATATTATAATGCCAGCAGTATGACGTAACTGTCAGCAATTCTTCCAGAGACTTCGTAGCCAACCAGCGCCTTCATCTTATCCTCCTACATGGCAGAGAAGAATACTGGCAGGTTTATCACTCTACACTGGCACACACTTAAGCTGAGTCTCAAATAGCCCAGAGATCACTCACTCGCACCCTCTGCTTTCCCAAATTCGAGGGAGAGAGGGCGAAAGGGACAGTGAGCCAGAGTGAGCGACTATTCTCCCTCGCTGCACCCTCTCGCCCACTCTGCGGGAAGACAACTTTGTTTTCATTCAAAATCTCTGTGCACGGCGTAGTTTTTTTTTACTCTCAAGGGGATGGCTAGTTTTTCGTGTAAGTAACAATTATTTTATAATTGTATGGGAAAAGATCCATTGTTTTCCTTTTCTCACTCTAGGTTGCTTCGAGGCTGCATCCGAGGGTGGTTGTCTCAATTTGATTAAAGATTGAACCAGAATGGATGGCGAGAGTGAGACTGTGCACACTCTTTACATGAGACCCGGCCTAACATCACTTCCAAGCTTTGTGACGGGAGAAGGCTGCGGTGCAGAGGTCAGAACACTCGCCTTCCACCAAGGCGGGCCTGCTTCGATTTCCGCCAATGTCGATTCCGAATTTCTGCACGAGGTAACGTGACTGACGTCGTTGGCCGGCGTGTATTTCTCGGGGTGCTCCTGTTTCCCGTCATTCATATTCCGTCGCTTCTCTATCGTAGGACTTTATCTCATGACGTATCTTAGTGTTCGCTAGACGTATACGAGCTGCGTGTAAATAAGTCTAGCAAACTGTGTGTATGATACCATGTATCATATTCGCTATATATTTACAACTGCGTTAAGGTAAATTATGTGCAGTGTCAGCATGAATGGTAGCTATAGGCCGTTCCCGATAAAGTGAGCACTGCATAAAGTTTTCTTTCAGCCGTTTTGCAGATATCTTTACTATTTTTTAAATGAAAACTTCCATGTAACTAAAAAACCAGTGTAAAAGTTTCAACACACTCAAAAGTTAACATATATCGGCTCAATATAACATATTTTTAATTAATTACATGTTTTGCTGAGTGCTCAGTTTATAGTGAACAGCCTATATTAAACTATTACCTGCGCTAAGTTTGCTTTTCATTTGTTTGAGAAGTTTCTACTTTTGAGCTTGTTTCGACGATGTGAACAAGTAGGAGAATTTGGGAATTGGGTCAAACGTGTTACTTTGCCTGTCTGGTTTATGTGAGAACATGGTTAACAGTAAATAACGTGCCTTCTTGTTTGTATTGCTCCACCACGCCCAATTGTTTGATATGTTTAGTATGTTGAACTATATGGAGGCGTGACAGACGCTGAGACAGTTAACATACTGCTGGTCTTGCGTGTCCGTCTCGTAGCTCAGTATTATCAGTCGTTTTGTCGTCGTGTGTTGCGGTTACGAGTCTATAGTTTCCTACTTCACATTTAGTCCGCTTGTTTATTGAAGCTCGCCACAACAGAGTTTCGTTTCTGATCATTGTTGAATATCTCTTCGTTCTTTAAATTAATAATTTACTTGAAGTCTGTAAATCAGTAAAACATAAGTACACGTATTTTGAAAGATACCTAGGTGAATTTTTGGTTCAAATAAGCGTGCGTGTGTAACATTGTGTTTCTTACACGATTAAAATCGAAATGTATTGTTCTGCCGTAGAAATAATCTGTAATTTTAATCGTAAGACAAATTGTATTCAAATTGATCACCAAAATAAATGGAAATTTATTACAAACATTTGTATTACAAAGGGGAAAATTTACAAGGAAAATGAAAGGACTTTAACAAATTATACTATTGTACAGAATACGAAAATATAGTTGAACATTTTTGTTGACGTATAGTTAAATAAATCGACAAAAGTAAATGTTAATTAATTTTTGCATTTTACATGAACACATTCTTTTAAAATAATACTCATTTGAATTGTTGTGAATGAGAATATACTCATAATATTTACAAGAAAATTAAAGAAAAAATCAAGTGCATAACAAAACATCCAAGTACATATGCAATATACAAATCGTAAGATAAATTTCTTACATGTGTCAGTACAATGCAATTGTATTTTATGGCCGAAATACTGTACTTAATGTGTAGACAAGTGAACACAGACCGTTCCACAAAGCACAGCATTCAAAAATGAATGCAGATCGACAAATTGTGTTTGAGCCTAAAGAGCGAGAAGCAAAGCATAGCTACTTTTAAGTGAAGGAACTAACTTGCACTTGAATAGCCATAACTGACAGAGACAACTGACAGAATGTCCTTTTCATGCAATCGCAATGACAGACCTTGCGTAGACGATATCTTCCAAGACAAAACAAAGATGGTATCTCATATGAATAAATCATTTGTAACCAAAAATATCACATTTAAGATTCACCCAGAACTGCGTACATGAGACGTTTGAAGCTCCCGCTTTGGTGGATCGTTTCATCAGAAGTACCTAAGGCGCTCAGCTGCAATCAAAACACAAACAATTTAATTAATTAACTTACAACTGTACTGAGGAAAGTAAGTAGTAGCTGATGTAAAGAGTCCTGCAAATAGTAGCAGAGAAATTACTGCAATACGGTCAACTACAGTGTAACTGAATAGTTTAGAAATACTGAACGTAAAATTTTTACTAATATTTAAATATTTTTTTTTTGGCGCTTTATTACAGTTTTGATACGACATTTGCAATACCTACACACTCTTGAGTTCAAAGCAACGAATACAGCACATATTAAACTATTCAAGTTCCCTTCCATACCGCATCATTAATGTCGTTTATAAAAAGCATATAGTGTGCTATTAAAATATTTAATAAGTTACTAAAGTATTTCATTTGGTATGTTTATAAGAAGCTTGACGAAGTTAAGACAAAAATTAAGGTTCATTTTTATTTATAAACGTAGGCGGTGGACCCAAATGCCCCAACTCGCCGAATGTTTGTGCAGTCCTCACCATATCTCGCAATTAGACGCTTTACACGCAGACAACTAAAATTACTTACGAAATATTATCAAAATATTTAAATGTATGTAAATAATTCTGCTGTGTAGCTTTCGTATTACGAACGATTTCATAATGGGCAGAATAAATCTTATTTCAGTTTTCATACCGTTAAGCGGGGTCAGCTGGGGTAACTTTTTGCCAGCTGAGTGTTACTTTGTGCCAGCTGGGGGTAAATTTGTGCCAGCTAGGGGTAACTTTGCTCCAGCTGGGAGTAACTTTATGCCTACTGGGGTGACTTTATACCAGT
The DNA here is from genome assembly GCA_003012365.1 of Medauroidea extradentata. Taxonomy (NCBI): domain Eukaryota; kingdom Metazoa; phylum Arthropoda; class Insecta; order Phasmatodea; family Phasmatidae; genus Medauroidea; species Medauroidea extradentata. The sequence goes on along the minus strand of PNEQ01003633.1, from coordinate 53,874 downwards.
TGGGGGTTACTTTGTGCCAGCTGGTAGTTTCTTAGTGCCAGTTGGGGGTCACTTAGTGCTAGCTGGGAGTTACTTTGTGCCAGCTGGGAGCTACTTTGTACCAACTGGGGGCTACTTACTTCATGCCAGCTGGAATTAAATTTGTGCCAACTAGAGGTACCTTTACTCCAGCTGGGAGTAACTTTGTGCCAACTAGAGGTGACTTTGTACCAGTTGGGGGTTGCTTTGTGCCAGCTTGGGATAAATTTCATCCAGCTGGGGGTAACTTTGAGCCAACTGGGAGTTTCTTTGTGCCAGCTGGGTGTTATTTTCTGCCAGCTGGGGGTTACTTTGTGCCAGCTGGGAGTTACTTTGTGCGAGCTGGGAGTTACTTTGTGTTATGTCAACTGGCGGTACGTTTGTGCCAGTTATAACGTTTGTTTGGTGCTTGTTTTGAAAGAAAAGAACATTTAAATTTATGGTTTTAATATAATAGTCTGTAATACCCAATTTCAGTTACTTATTTCTTACTCAAATAACCTAAAAATAAAACATTTTGAGTGACACAAAGTCTCGCCTGCTGTAAGGAGGTACATGGAAAATAAATAGTTGTTATCTTTCCCATGTCACTCAAAAGAAATCCTATGCCAACCTGGTGAAATAAAGCAACATAAAAGGAAACTGGGTGATACTGGTGCGCAAGTCGGAAATAATACCGCACTCAAAGAAAAATTTTGTGGGAAGTCTTCCCTGCAAAATTATTTTGCAGTAGCTACAAAATAATTAAGTGATGGCCGCAATATTTTAATGGCGACAACATTTTTTTTGTTATAACCACAAAATTAATTTTGCAGGGAGAATGCACACAAATTATTTTGCAACTGCTACAAAATATTTTTTTCGGTGCGTCATTATGTGTACAACACGTAATTTGCGTACAATGTTTTGCTTCTATTAATGTACATGGGACAATCAGTGAAATAATATTACAACGTTTTTGGACGCAGTTAAACGAAAAGTTTTTGTTTTATGAATCAAGTTGTATTATTCTTGATATAGCAGTCTGGGAAAACCGTTTCAGCCATTTAGAAGGGATTCAAAACATTCGTTAGAGACATGCCGTATTTTTAAAAATCACATATGCATAGTTTGAAGTGCGTGTTACTTAATTACAGCCTACACATATTTTGAAAACACATTTGATTGTACAGCATAAAGAAGAATAAGTTACGTGTGATACTACAACACGTTCATGTCGTAGGCGAGAAGATATGTCATCATACAATAATGTTAAGCAATTAGAATTTAGTGATTTGTGGACATACGCCATTGCTCATGTTTTGCTGATAAAACCTGTGTTGAATGATAAAGTACGAAAATGCACAAGAAAAAACAAATATAAAACACATACAAAAATAGAAAAAGAAAGCAATCCCAGAGGAATTCTGTCAGTTTTTTTATTAATTGTTATATTAGACAACGAAGAATTCTACAGATAGAATTCAGTCGAATATCGACTCATCACCCAGACACAAAAGACATACACAAATATAGAACCAGATTACCAATATGAAAAAAGATGGAAATAGACAACGCTAGAATATTGGGGCAATCTGTTTATTTATTTATTTTCTGTAACACAGTTAATTTTTTTTACTAAAGGCGACCACACATTTTTCATTTCAATGCTCTGTTGTCTTACGAAGTTTTTGTTACTGGCTATGTAAACTGATTCTTTAATTTTCCTTTTGATTCTGTATTTTCCCTTATTTACTGGTTTAGCTGAGTCCCAGAGAATTTTGTAGCTATTTCTTCATGCATGTTCTGCAATTCTAGATTTCTGGATTTCACCCTTATGTGTGTTGTTCTTGTGTTCTTTGATGCGAGTGGATATGTTCTACCAGTTTCTCCTATGTACAGAGAGCCACATTCGCGTGGTATTTGGTATATGCATTCGTGGGTTTGTTGTTTATTGTTCGTTGGTTTTAACTGTGTTGTGTTGTCTATTGTCTTGTGTTTGTTGGTTGTCCTCTGTTCACTGTTTTTTGTATATTTCCCTCTTTTTTCATATTGGGAATCTGGTTCTATATTTGTGTCTGTCTTTTGTGTTTGGGTGTTGTGTCGATATTCAACTGAATTCTATTTCTAGAATTCTTTTGTGTTTAATAAAACAATTAATAAAAATCTGACAGAATTCCTCTGGGATAGTTTTTTTTCTATTTTTTGTGTGTGTTTTGTATTTGTTTTTTCTTGTGCGTTTTCGTACTTTGTCATTCAACACAGGTTTTATCAGCAAAACATGAACAATGACGTATGTCCACAAACCACTAAATTCTAACTGTAAACACCCATTGCAACAAACATTTAAAAATCTCAATGTTAAGCAATAGTTGCAGCACCCGGGTAAAGGTTGCCAATCTGGTATTTGGCAGCCAAGGAAGTCATTGTATATCACAAACCTTCAACATTGAAGGAAATATTTATAAGTAGATATTGATATTAAAACACCACTAAAATTTCTTGAATCTATCACAGTAATTGTCGCTTCAACAAGTCACGCTCCCGATCCTAAGTATCGACCACGAAATAGGAACAAAACTATACATATTCATTTCAACCGGAATTACTTGTGAAACGTTAAGGTGACGTCGGCTTAAGTCAGCGCGAGTAACTTATTCATGAATTTATAACAATTCAAGTTTAGTATTTTTGGTATATTTAAAATAACAATTCATTAGCTCTTCCTTTATATTCGTGCTGGTACTCTAATTTACTTTTGGAAGTCTGGACGGCGATGTTTACTGGTAGACTCGGGACCGTTAATAAACGGCGTTGATATATTATGATACAGATTTGATGCGGCATGGATGGCCAGACTTTATTGTGTTGTTACATTGTCTTGAAGTACATGTTTTCATTTGTTTGAATCTCGGAAGGAGGACATATAATTTTCAGAAGCATTAAGGTGGGTTCACCGAGCTATACCCTATGTTTGTTTTGTATTCGAGCCAGAATTAGTTTGTTGATATTTGTTGTTGCGAGCCAGTTCGTTTTTTCAAAGATATGTTCTAAGGTCTAAGTGTTCATATTTGTTTGATACTACTTTGTTTATGTAGCTGATTGTTTTGCTCTAAAATCTTCTCAATTAACTGATTGTTATTCCTTGTTGATGAGTTTAAAGGAAAAGGCATTTAATAAATATTTAGTTTTTATGTTCCCGACTTGCTCCTGTTTCAGTTATTACAATAACCCTCATCTTCATAGTAGTTAATTTTATTAATTTGCTTTGGTAAAACCTAAACTAACGTAGTGTTAGTGCTTGTGTTCAAATAAAACCTGAATTTTATTTTCCTAATTTCTAGGAAATGCACCACACACATGGCCGCACTGATCCATCAATGTACCGATTCCAGTACCCCCTAGTAATTTTAGTTTATGTATGGTGTTTTGAAGTATTTTACTAACATTATTTTATCAATTTTTTATCCCTTGAGCTACGGTAATGGTGTTCTTGTGTATTGTTTACACCCGCCCCCCCCCATACGTTTATGTTTTAATGGTTTTATTTATTTTGTACGTGCACTTAAGAAAGAAGTCTTGTTATTAGCGAGTCCATAGTAATCAGGTAAACATTAATTTTAATTATTTTATTTCGTTCCTAAATTTTTATTGTTCTGAATGAGAGTGAGGCAGTGTTGATCTGCTCACTGTTTATTTATTTAATTAATTTTTTACTACATCACCCCAAGGATTTAGGCCCAATATGATTTGGTGTATGATTTTCCAATACAGCAACGAGTGTTTATAGGGGTAGTAAATCCCTGTTTATGTAATATTCAGAGTGGAAAGGCGAGTTATTTCAGTATAGCCTATAACAAATTAGTTCGGAGTCACCGAGAATAGTGAGTTTCCCACACATTGGTATAACACTCTATAACAAAATGAACCAAATGTCGGACATCAGATGGCCACTACAATATTTTGACTAGCCGTATACATATATAACTTTGTACCTTTGAAACATAGTATTTTTAAATTAGTGAATGCCACAACATAGACAGTAAGTCAAGGTCACGAGATAAAGTATATAAACTTTGAGTGAACAAAAAGCAAATGTACGACATAAAATAAAAATAATGTATAATTTAAAGGTAAGAATACTTTGACAGAATCACACTGGTTGGCTCAAAATCGTTTGTTAGCGGCTACTGGTTGTGTGATTAGTGCAAACAGTTGTGTGTAAATGAAGCACGATGGGATAGTGACTAGTAGAGGACAAAAACAATGTTTATAAATTAGACAGTGAAGATGCACCTACCTTGACTGGAGCGACGGGCTTGTTGGGGGCGGACTTGAGAGGTGCGTACACTTTGGGCTGTACAGGGACCTTAACTTCCTGCACGCTGTCACCCAGCTCAGCTTCTTGTAGCGCCTTATACGTCTCTGACTTGGCCGGGTCGTAGTTGACTGCTTTCTTGAGGCTGCATTGTTGTCCAAGTTCATAGTTCAGTGTAGTTGACATTCACACCACACACATCGTACACGGCAACACCGTCACACCACATTACATCAACATTGTGTCAGTTACAAGATTTAGTGCAAATACAAACATGTTAATTTTATGAAATTTCCCTCACTCGGAAAGAATATACGTTTCAAAATCAAATATTATAATGTTAGGAGTAAAATCACAAATTTTCACGTTTGAGCAGTAGATCATGGATATTTATTTTCGCCATTGTTGAAGTCCAGACGACGCCCGACCAGATGGAGATTGTTGTTGTTGTTGTTGTTGCCGTTGGAGTTGTATTTTTTGGTCCAGGAAAGAAAGATCAATAAAAATACTATCATTAGAAATGCAGCATAAGTTCTATAACGTAACACATTAATTGAATATTATGCTAAAATTTAAAGGACGAAATTGTAACATTAGTAAAAATTATGAACATATTTTTCTACTACACTCAAAGGTAAACTGCAAATAACCCATGCTTATGTTGATTATGGATACTTTTGTATAATATAAGCCATACATAATATATATTTAAACTAAAAAATAACGTGCTTAGATATAAAACTTAAAACGTTAACTCACACATAAACCGTCACTTTTAGAGATATCTTGAAATACTGACATGTATCTAATGAGCTATATGTATGAGTAGGGAAAACTCACACTTCCAAGATACTTGTAGGCTGTTATCTACAATCCAGTTTATATACGAGTGTCAATTATTATATTACTAGCTGCTATATTTTAGCAGCGAATTTTACTCTAGGTAGGAGAAGTTGTACAGATTTGGCCAGTGCTTTAATATTCGCTCACAACTGACATATTGAATAGTTTTAATTTTCGCTGTTATGGAATTCTGAGAAAAATTGGGAAATTAACTGTAACGAAAATTCTATTTACCTTGCACTATAGTACATGCATTGCAGTTGAACTGCTAAAATGTTTTTAGGCCACAATCAGTAAAATTATGATTTTCAATATTCTTAGTTGGTTTGAGTGATTGCAACCTAAATGTATGCTAACAGTTCAACTGTAGCGGAAGGTTAAAAGCATAAGCAGCATAATCGCAAATTGCATAATTTACTTTTTAGAATAATAGTGCAAAATAAAATATTCCAATATGTCGACTGATACGGAGCAATTGTGAGGCTGTCTGAGTCCCCGAGCAGAGTGCAGAGCTTCGGTCAACTCAAGATTATAAGAAAACTATTTAAAAGTATGTGAGTGTTGTCTGCTTAGGTACAGGAACAAGTTTTCTCGGGATACCGTCGGATAGTCGCACCTCGAGACCTTACCTCTAGAGAGTGTTAGTTAGCCAGAATGAACTTGAAATGCTATTCGAGAAACTTGATATTAGAAGAACTGACATGTGGGCAAAATTGACACTGCGAGACTGACCCGACCTCAGCGTGGTCCTGTTGTGACAACGTGTCAGGGCAAGTAAGTCAGTCGGGTCATATAAAGGCGTGTGTGTAGCAATAAACATCTTGACATGCTAACTGGGAGCCTAGATGAAACGTAGTGTCAACCTTGGGCCCTAGACTCTTGGTCCCGAGTCTTTATAGGAGGCTCACACAGTTAGTGTTGTGGGATAGTGACCTAACTGGTGATACATTCCCAAGTACAAATAAGCAAATAAATCTTATAAACTTGAGTAGATTTGTAGAACAGAAAATTGAATCTGTGTGTGCTTAAGATTAAGGAGGAATAGTCACCGACTGACAACAGTATGGCTTCACCTACAAGCCATTTTAAATAGGTGAAGGGAGTGAGTTGGTTGCAATAAGCAACACCTTCAGATGATGGAGCAGAGATAATGCTACGGAGTAAAGTAATAAAATAATTCCAAACTTCGATAGGGTTTGGAGATGTGGTCAGAGAAACAGTGGAAGATGCAGTGAAGAGATTGTATGACTCTTCGTAGGGCTGGTCTTCGTAACATCTTGCAGTGCGGGAGAAAAAGTGGCATCAGAAGATTTAGTACGACGGTAGAGCAAGACAGTGTAAACAAGTGGCTCAATGACTCATATGAGGACGAGAAGCAAGTGACGATGAGGATGTAGAAGATGAGGTATAGGAACGTCATAAAACTGAAATTACTCGTCCAGAGTTCGATGACGAAGAGTATTAGCGGAAAGAGAACTGGGAACGACAAGAACAAGCAGTTGAAACAGAATCCCTAGTCTCACTGGATCTGAAAAAGCCAAGAAAGAACAATAGAAGAATCAAGCAGAACAAGTCAAGAAATGTTTGGCCATGACAGCCCAGGAACCCTGAAGTTCCAAGAAACGAGATGTTCACTTAATCACGGACAGTGCAGGAACTAAGGTTTACCATATGTATACAATTTTTAAAGTTTTGCTGTTACCTTGAAACCTTTACCGGCTAGTAACAGAGTTAAACTCGGTAATTTATACTGCAAAGTAGCAACACTCTTACAGCAAACAGTACAAGAAAGGAAAAAGAAACAAAAGAATGCACGTATCCAAAAGAAACTAACAATTCTCCTTTATTAATCATTAACAACAAACTTTATTCCCTTAAACTAACTGTTAAAAAAACTCGTACTTACATTGCGAGTTTATGTGATAACATAAGAAATTACATTTAAAAACAATATATGAAAATTGATTTCATTTCTCAGCTCCAAGGTTGTAACTCTTGTATGTGCGGCAGACATGTCAACATATTGAAAGGCACTGTTCAATCTGTTGAAAGTATTTCTTTTGGCTACGGAAGAATCAAGCATACAGAAGCTAATATTTGCTGCTTGCAGCGTTAATGCCAATGGCAAGATGGCAGCATTTCACGTCATTCCGTTGGAAATGAGTAATGGCGTATCTATGAAAACGTTTTCTTGACAGAAAATTTAAGCGTATGACCTAACAATCGTTTTTGAATAAGTTGTTTCTTATGAAGCAATGCACAATGGATGTTGGAAAGTTAATGGTATACATGTTTGACTCTGAAACTTAAGGTTAAAGTCAAGATGTACGTTTTTCGAAAACCAACTAAAATCTAAAATGTAACGAGCTTTTTTCTGTTACGATGCAATGCCTTTATTTCTAAGTACCGTGAAATTATGTAGTAGGATGGTATTCATGAAAAATGTAACATGTATACAGAATGTAGTTGTCTAGCAGTGAAAATTGATTCGAGCATTAGTTAAGTATAAATAAATGAACTGTAAGTTGTATTAGTATTTAACTGTGATTTTTTCTGAAAATTATTTACAAGTGTGATACATGTTTTGGCAATTGTATTATTTTCTTTGTGTGTGTATATATATATATGTATATATGTATATATATATATATACATATACATATATATATAGTATTTATTTTTAGTGGTAAATTGGACGGCAAGGATGGAACCAACCTTCAAATTAAATGATTTGGAGATAATCATACCATGTAAAAGGAGAAGGTCAGAAGCACGCATCAGAAATAGAAGAATTACTAAATCACGATATTTGACTAAAAATAATAGCCCGGAAACAATGGTTTATCCTACAAGGTTTAGATACACACAGAAAACTTTGACCTAGAATATCTCAATTCCAGTTAACTGTGGGTTGGTACCTTTCTGTTTAATGCAGTCAAATTTTTAATACCACAACATTTAGGTTTCAGAGACTAATTCTAAATCGTTTTTATTCTGTTGTTGCATTAAATTGTTTCGTTGTTTAGTGCATGGGTGATTTTAAAAAAGAAACTTAAAGTAAAAATTAAAGTTTTTTTGTATAAATTCCATGAAGGGAAAATTATTTACCGATTTCGATTGATAAGTTCTTAGCTACATTTTCGATTCCAGAATCTATGTTGATTTTTAGGCATTGACAAGGCATAGTGCATAGTTACGTAAATTTTATAATGTTTACATTGCTTTATTTCTGTTGGTTGTGCCATTTCTGTAATTACTCGCAGGATTAAAATAACTTTATTTCCTTTCGAATAATTCTAGTTACAAATTAACAAAAGTAGTGGTGATGTACTAATTTGATCAAAATTGAGAAGTTCATTTGTATGCCACGTCAAACGAAAATTTATGTAAAACTTCTCACCATAATGGAACGTGGTGAAAACAAGTGATAAATCTAAGGTAATGGAAATTGGTCCGGCTTAGATTGCGACTGTAGTCGCCATAATAACAGAATGGCACTGTTCCTTTCAATGCTTTCATTGTGATGTGCGAGTTGCATGAACAGCGCAGAGCCGAAGGTGTTGTTAAATAATAACACATGCACGAGAGTTATTTATTTTTCAACCTGCAATGGACTGTAAAAAACGTAAAGAATTGTAAAATGCTTATACTGTCGAAAAGTGTGTACAGTCATGGACACAAAAAATGGGTCAACTCGTGAAGGTGGAAATTCCCGCTTCGGGCATGTTCGGCAGGCGGGCCTTCGCGCAGGCGACAGATGAGCGCGAGGTGTCACACAACGGCAAGCGAGGGCTGTGGGGAAAAAGGACACAAATCGCAACAAGATATTGCAGTTAACAAGTTCTGAGCCGCCTTTAGTAGAGAATAACCGTGGATGATATTTCATGGTCATAAGTAATTGTACATTTAATAAGGAGTAAAAATAATGATGTGCCACAAAGATATCAGACTTCGGTGTGTTATTAGTAGATATTATTATTTTGTAGTTTAATTTGTATTAATTCTACAAATGTTTACTTTCACATTCTAATAAAGTGTTAACTGTCTCTCATCTTCATTTTGCAACTATTGCGTGTATAAAGCAACTAAGGGTTTATAAGACAGCAAAAATAATCGGCAGCAAAAATACTTAACAGCAACGATACTGAAATGTTTTGAGAGCAGGGGCGTAGGAACGTTTCGGAATTTGGGGGGGGGGGGTACATCCGGTAACACTGAAACCCTCTAATAAAGCGGAGGTGGAGCCGGTGGTCCTCCCCCTGGAAAATTAGGGATTTCAAGGTGTATAATGGTGCACTTAAGCATTTTTCGTATTTAGATATGCTAAATATTAAACGTGCTTGAATAGTGATTTTTGTTTGGAAAAACCTTTTCGCGAAGTATTACAATGATACAGTTAACAAACCAGGAGCCTAGCCCAACAGCAAATTAATTTATATAAAAAAACAGGAACACTACACACTGTAATTTAAGCAATCAGTCCATAAATTATATGTAACTAAAATATTATATATTGGCAACATACTCACGGCATACAAATTGCTACAACAGCAACGGTTCTATTTGCAACGAAATCTTCGTATAATAATCAAGAATCTCTGTAATGGGTTACTAAGACATAAAAATAAAAGTACGGCAAATAGTATTTCTTACCAGAAATTCCATTAGAAATGCATTTTGATTGTTTTGTAATTTCACGCTTACTATGTCCAACGCGAAAATACTATGATATTAATGATTAAAAAATGTGCTTCCGTCAATGAAATAATGTTACACGATTAGTTGCATGGTAAAATACACAAACAGTTCATATTTATATGAAGGTTATTTAGCACTTATTATTCAGTATTACTGGATTATTTGTTGTAATGTGATAATCTGAAAATGTGGCTTCCCGACCAGTCGTTCAAAGTACAAATATTTTCTTGAATTTTATAGTAAAAGCGATTCTACTACCTCGCATGTCGCTTCCCGGCCCTCCGCACCATGTAATCTCAGATACTAGGACTTCTGGCGCAGATAGTATACAGTCAACATTGAATTAAACAAGAAATAATTAACGTGATGCCCCTTCTTAAATGGCGTATAAAGTTAAAGCTAGTCATCTACCTTTCGTCTGGGTCCGTTAATCACGTGATCTACAACCAATCAGCAGCTTCATAAAATGTTATTCGTTCATTGAAACCGTAGCAAACTTTAATGTTTGACGACGAAGAAAGCACAGACTTATTTATAAAGTCACCTTTGAACACACTTAGAAGGCTGTGAAGTTTTTAAAAGTAATTTTAATTTAAATACCGGTGTTACCTTTGTGATTTAATTGCTTCAAACAACGTTCAGTATTTTATATTTAGCCACTTATTGGAACGTAATTTCCACTTTGTGAGGAGATTTTATTTTTGGCCAGCAATATCATCTATTTCTTTATCGTTGGTGAAGGATGACGTGTTGTGAATATGGAGTTGCGCCGGAATGTAGGGCGGGGAAACGGAAGATCCTCGAGAAAATCCGCCGACCACGGTACGATTTTCACATGCGAAAGTCCGGGAACCGTCTCCGCTGGGAATCGAACCCGTATCACCTTGGTGGGGAGGTGAGTGCTCTAGTCACTTCTCCCACCGCGGCCTCCAAAATCTGATGCAGTCAGCAAAATAGTACTGAATAAGTTTTTTTTTTTACTTGCGTTGCGATTTTATTTGTTTGGACGAGTTTCAGGCTCGCAAAATATTTTCTAACTATTCATTTACACATGCTTCGATAGTATAATTTTACTAATGTTATAAAAATTGTTTATATGTTATGTTTTATTAAATTTTTAAGATTATATTTTATGAACATACTCATTCTTTTGCTAAACTAGTAACTTATTTGGTAGCCTTGACAAACCAACGAACGACACGTTACTAAACCTCGTAAATTTCATACCAACATTACATAAAATTTGATGTTGATTACAAGAATGCTTTGAAACTCCATAACCATTTCCACAAGCTTCCATACATTTTTTTCATTTGACGCAATGGCGTATCATACATGAAAAAATATTATAAGTTTTCTTGTTAATTTTTTGTAATTTACTTTGACACTACATATACAATCTTAATGTATACAATGAAGTGTCCTGACTTGACACACTCACTCACTCACTCATCAACGCACAGCCCAAACCGCTGGACCTAGAACCATGCAATTTTGAAAGGAAGCTTCCCTTTGGCCCGTAGGCACCCACAGAGAATGTAATATTCGAAATTCGATAATTAAGGGGTGATAAGTGGTGAATTGGTTTTTCAAAGAATCCCTAATATCTCATTAACCAAAAAAGCTATCATAATTTTTTTAACTTCATAATATTTCCCAAAGAAATATATATTTGCAAATTTTTCGATTTTGCGAAATTCGAAAATTAAGGGGATGAAAAGCCGTAAAATGGGTTTTTCATTAATCTATGATTTCTTCTTCAAAACCATTTCAGATAGTGAGGTAATTTTTTCTTTAAAATGATGCTTTAGTAAATATCTAAAAAGTGTTTTTAAAGTTTTTCAAAATTCCTCCTTGAAAGCTCTTAAAAAAATAAAACATGTTTTTGATTAATCCCACTACCTGTACATCTTTCAGCTACTTTCCAACATAATCACCACACAGATTGAGACCCTTGTACCGGTGCACCAGCTTACCAATGTAGTCTGTAAATAAAGTTGCCGCCTGCATATAACCACGCTGCCAGTGTCATGTAGTCGGTCATTGCTGTTGAAGTGCCGTCCTCCCGTCACGCGGTGCCACATCTGAGCTGACAGGAAACTTGCAAGCAGTGGTTGGGCCATGGCTGCGCTATGTGGCCGGGCATTATCACGAAGCAAGACAACACATGGTCTCAGCATTCCTCCCCGTTGGTTGCAGATCGATTGTCTTAGACTTTGTAATGTAGTTCAGTATGCAGCAGCATCGATGGTTGTACCCAGCTCTATGAAATCAATCAGTAGCACACCATTGTGATCCCAGAACACTGTGGCTATGAGCTTCTCGGTGCCGAATGTCCGTTTAAACTTTTTCGCCTTGTTTGTAGAATGAGTATGCTTGCATTGTTGTGACTGAATTTTTCATATTTCACTGGCGAATTGAACCCATGTTTCATCTCCTGTCAACATTTGATTTAAAAGTGTTTTTCGCTGTCTACGTACCGCAGCAAAAACAAGGTCGATGCCATTCGCCGCTTCTTGTTAAGGCTGTCGTCGTCTTAAGTACCCATCGTGCACAAAGTTTATTGTATCCTAGCTTGTCTGTAACAATGGCATGCAGAGCTAACCGTGAAATATGCGGAAATTGTTCGTGAATCAACGTTTATCTATCACATGTGACTTACTTCCATGGCCACCTTCATCATGAACGACGGTACATACTTCGTGAAATTTTCGGCACCGCTCTCGTAACACGCTATCACTCAAAACATTTTCACCTCACACAGTACTCATTCTGTGATGCATTTATGCTGCTGTGTGCTCTTCTACCTGTAAAAATCTAATGGCTACGCAGCTCGCATTGGCCAGACAGTTTATTGTCACAGAAATGATAACATGCTCGTAACCACGCTTCGGCTGATATGTTGGTTTTGCCATTGAACACGGAGGGAGGGGGGAAGGTAAACAACAATGCTATGTTACGATTCGCTTGCTATTGCTTCATGGGCATCCAATGAAGAAATGAAACTACAATCACAATATTTAATGCACATTGTATGCATACCACGCCCAATATGCAGGCGGCAACTTTCTTTGCAGAGGGTGTTGGGAAACTGGTGCGCCGGTTCTACAAGTGTCTCAATCTGCGTGGTGTTTGTATTGAAACGTAGGTGAAAGATGTATGTATATTTTGACTGCACAATCATTTTACAATTCATTCCCGTTATTTTTACAGCCCATCGGAAGCTGAAAATAAATAATCCCCGTTTTTCACATGTACACCAGTTGGAAGTATCAAGTGCTGCAAACACACTCGTGAAATTTTCTCATTAATAGTTATTGATATATGTTAAACAATCGAACGAATTTCTGGCGTATTTTCGGTGCATCAGCATTTAATGTCTTACTTATTTTATTTTCAACAAGCGTTAAACATATTTTATTTACCAACTAAATTGAGATTTTCGGTCACTGTCCTTTGTGTGGTCTTGGATAACAAGTAAGTTATGTGAATTCTACTTAAAACGAGGTGTAATAAATTCAAACACAATACTACAGAAATTTTGTGTACCAGCATACAGACACTCATTTTATTGCGTGTCTTCAAAGCATCGCACTGAACTACTGCACAACGCACACTTTTTATAACAATTTATTATGATGTTCACTATGTAGCTTTGCCAGAACTTAGGCTTTTCATATTTGACATTTTATCGGTCAGTCATTTAATCCTAGCAATGTATTTTCGTTTATATTATAAGTTTGAAAAATTATACGATGCTACCATGTCATTATTATAACTAAACTTACAAAATGTTAACATTTTTATGATTTCAAATGTTATTTTACAACTTACTTCTATATTATCTAAGTTTTCGAACTATAGCATCCACCATTTAGTACATACACGTTCATGTGGATGTAATTAATTTGGAATATGTTTAGGTTTTAATATTTTATGAATCTTATTCCTCACATGCTTAGACTAATCTTTACTGTTTAAATATATTTTTTGTCTAAATTTGTTATTTTATAGCTGTATAAATTAAGTACTATAATGTAAAACTTTTAAATGAATTTAAACATAAATATTTTTGGAACTTAAATACTTTATTATCAACATGTGTAGTTTTTGAAATTTGATTGAGTTAATCAATGATCACACAAGCCCATAAGTTTGTTGATATAAATAATTACTATCCACTGTCATTTTAAAACTTAATCTCTTTTCTGGTAGCGCATTGTTTCATTTTTATATTAATTACATTTTAATCGAACTTTTTTTCTTTCAAATTTCAGGTAGAATAACTTAGAATGTTCAAGTACTATTATTTTTCTGTAAAGGCGGATGGCCACATGTCACTGGGAAAATAATTGCAAAGTGCATAAAACAAGGAACCATGAATCAAATTGATGAATAAAACTAACTAACATATTTAATTATCTTGCAGACGACAACCTTTTTGTTTACATTTATGATGAACTCGTACACACTTCGCAACATTCAGGCAGGTTTTACACAGATTAACTCTTACACACTTCCAAACTTTCAGGCAGGGTTTAATTAGATAAAAGACGTATGGGGTTTATTGAAGCCACTTAGGACATGACATTTGTCTATAATAATATTTCAGAATTTCACAATAATAACTTTTTTTTAACAAAAGTATAATCTCCATAGTTTTTATTATAATAATTGCTGGTTGAAGGCTTAGTGGCAATGCCTAATTAATATATTCTTATTAGTATACAATATTCTTTAAACTATAAACCACGCTAGTTATCTTCATCCATTCTGACTACTACTATTAAACTATAGCTGTAGCTTTTTTATTTATATAGATGAAAAATTTAAATAAATTTTTAAACTAAATACGCTTTCATGTGTATATTTTCTTAAATATTTTCGTAATGTATTAATGTATACGACAATAGCTAATTTGGTTTGCTTGCTTTTTAGCTTTAATTATAATTTTTATACTTTATAACAACTTCTTGATTAATTGTTATAAGCTCCTAATATTTTATGTAATTTTTATGGATAGGAGAGGAGATTTTCCGGTTCGAGCCTAGTGACCTTTTCTTCGCATAAAAGAAATGAAAACATAAAAATAATCCCTTAAAATTATCGAAGATGAATAAATATAGTAATTTTTTTCATTGCCTTACAGTGGAATCTGTGGGATCCCCTTTTTCTTTCTAAAAATAAACAAAATTAATTCCTAAAATAATTGATAATTGAGGATTTTTTTACAGTTTCATATTCAACCATCTTCGATAAAATCGCCATGAAAACGATGAAAATATTTTTTATACAAACTAAATTCATAGAGAAATAATTTTGCACTCTATCATACGTCATAAAGTTACAATAAAAATAAAGAAAAATATTATTAAAATATGATTAATTTAATTTGTAATGAAGAAACTAGAATGTATCTATAACAAATCGAAAATGTATTTTATTTTTACTCCATTCTAAATATTATCTTTTTCTAAATCTATTTCATCGTTTTCAAATAAAGGCATTGTCCATATAATTTTTAACAGATTTATCAAATTTTATTGACCAGTTGGAATTTCTATTACATTTTATGCCCCATTTTGATCTGATCTATAAAATAGAGCTTGTTTTTTTCCTGCATAATGTTAGGTCACAAATATATAGCATAAAACTGAATGAAGCCCGCTGAGTGTTCTTCCGTTTGTAAATGATAATAAAGCCTTTCATTTAAGACTGATTTATAGCTTTATAACTTAAATACTTTATTTATTTAATAGAAGAAAATTCGTATTATAAATATAACGATTACGAAACCTAAAGATGCGAATTTGGATATAAAAATAAGAATACCTGACAATATTATTTCAACAAAATACCATGGTGAATTATTACCAAACATCATTAGATGTCTGGTCGTTGGTTCTTCAAATTGCGGAAAAACCGATTTTATGATGATAATTTTATATATGCTCCAGGATGGTTGAATTTTGGTACTCCATACGTACATTCGAGAAGTTTGAACCAACCAAAATAAGGTTTAATGATACAATATAAAACATGACCATTTCAATGATATCAGTAGATTTTGGTACATTAAAATTTTTTGGAAATATAAGAAATACTTTACAGTGTAACTTTACATCAAATAGCATAAACAAATAAACTTTTGTTAAATTATGGTATGGTTGGTTGATTTTCGTACAATCTTCAGTGTATATTGTTATTGAAGTTACTGTTATATCCATCATAAAAACATATTCTTATTGCCTTGATAATTTTTTTCTTTTGCACTGAATTTTCCGACTAAATGAATAATATTTATTCTGTTAGGTTGATAATACACTAAATTAACTGCATCATTAAGGTTAATTGGATTAGAAACAATTCTTAATATTTTATCTTCCTGATCCACATTGTTGTCTACATGGAAGGAAAACTTCATCCAATGATCTCTTATTTGTTGTTAATGTTATTTTAAAATCATTGAACTGTGAGCTTTTAACAAAATCAGAAGTATCATCAGTAACATCCACTCTTATGTTTTGATTCTAACTGTTTAATTTGATTTTCAACTCAAGATTTTGTTTATACATTTCCAAATAAAGCCATTATTTACTACACAAATTATTTGTGTTAGTTCCTTAAAAGTGTGTATACTTAAAAATCATGTCAGTGAATAAAATTTTTCCTTTAGGTAAACTGAAATGTACAATTCCATTATGTTTTGGAATTAGAAACAATATCTTTTCACTACATAATAAATCAAAAGGTTTATTGATATCAGTTTTTTTTAATTTTGATATAATTCGGTTATGCTTTTATAATTATCCAGTGTTATTACTATCTTATTTATATGTCCAGCCATCATAAAATGTTTTCAGCCTGGCTATTGTCTAAATAAAGAAGTTCATTTATTTCTTTGTATTTTCCAACCAAATGAATAATATCTATTCTAGACCTTTGAAAATAATCGAAATTAACAGACACATCACAGTTTTTAAATTAATTATTTATTGTTATATTTTGAGTTAGCTGTCTGACTCAAATATTGTAATTTTTCAGTTATTTCTTTCGTAAAATATCCTTTAGTGTGTGTTGCATTTATAATGGTATCACAATAAATTAAAAATGACTGATTCAAATTTTATAATTTTTGCAGTTATTTTTGTACTATTAGTCTTTTTAGTTCGGTGTAATTTATTATTTAATGCTGTGTCTAAATATCGTAATTTACCACGTATTACATTATAATTTTTTGGTTTTGTTTGGTGTAATTTACCAATTAAATGTTATTCTTTATACAAAAAAACTTTTATTTACAGCATCTTTTTCATCAATTGTATCATCAACTGACACATTTCTATGGTTTTAACACTAATACATCTTTCAGTAAACTAAAACATTTTTTTGTTGAAATAATTACATCTGAAAATTTTCTATGAACCTTTGAAATGCGTAAAGCAGAAGTATCATATTTTGATTCTTAATCTTTAATAATATTATCACATTTTGAATTTGTGTTTGAAACATTTGTATTAAACTTTTTTATTTTGGAGTGAAAAATATTGACTAAATAATTTATTTAATTTTCATATTGTGAAACTTTTGAACTAAATAATTGATTAGAATTATTTATTTGAAATTTAAAATTTTTCAATGCTTTCTCAAATCAATTATATTATTTTTAGGGTTTTTAACTTATTTGACTAAATTTTGTAATTCATCATATATTTCTGCATGAAGTTATATTTTTGCATAATGTAATGTCAGCTATTTCCTCGTTAATACTACTTATATATTAAAAAATATATTTTCAACTTAAAATTCTGTTAATACATTTGCAAAGATGTCCATTTTTATTAATAAATAAATAATTTTTGAAAAGTTAAAAATTTTGAGATAGATTATCAAGTACTATCACGCAAAAAGGCACAAATAAATTTGTAAAAATTTTGTACTCTTTCATCATTATCCAATTATATTACCTTTTAAGATATTCAACTAATTTACGTGGTGGAATGACTCCAAAAAAGAATAAAATAATAATAATTATTATGTTCTTTCCAATAACAAACCCAGTGTGTTCCAGAATTTTTTTAAATACCTAAATTTACTGTTCTACATTCTTATTTTAGTGGTGATTTAGGAAATTCGTCAATAACAACCACACCTCGAAAATGTTTAATATTTAAATTTTTAACCAATTTTTCAATATCATGATTTGTGAGTGAAGTTATTTATTTTCTTTACACATTTCTCTAGTTTTTCTAACTCCATATAATGTCTATGTTGTTCCTCCAATTCTTGAACAGGCTTTCTCACATTAATTAAAGATGTGGCAATAGATGGTGCACCACCATCTAATGCTCTGAGAGCTCCTAATGAGGCAAAAATCCTTCCTTGTGAACTTTTAAGCCATTATCAGTTTTCATTTCTTTCGATAATTTCTTAAGCTGTGGTATATAAATAGTAAGAAACATTCCATTACCACCTTTTAAGTTGTTATTTTGTCTCGAAAGAACATATATTTAAATTCTTATAAGGGCGTGGTACATAATTAAAAGATAAAAACATGCATCTATAACTGCAGGTTTCTTGAAGCCAATTTGCTAAAAGTAAACAATGGCAATCTTATACGATAGTTTTAGCCACCGTTTTAAACAAAATTGTTTCCAGCGTTACGAACTTCTGAGGCACAATATCTGCCGCCGGAACCTCGTGCATTTAACTGCGGCGCAAGAGGTCATGCGTAACGACTGAGTAATTTTGGATTAATATTTGCACATAAAGTTGGCAAATACCATTATCTAGGATTGTCATTGAGTATTTTATCCATATTGGCTTCGAAAAAAGCGTAGAATTCAATTGATGTTTTCCGCGTTTATTTATCTACCACTCACTTTCAAGCTCATCAACAGACCGTTAAAATACAATAATTTTTACTTTCATTTATATTTAACAAAACTTACTAGGAGCAAAAACTATTTTAAAATTCTATTTTCTAATTCTTTGTCAGTAACGTGCCTTTCATCCAAATTTGTATGATGATGATGATGATGATGGTGATGATGATAAGCTATATCATATTCCATAGCCGCCGTATCTAACGGATTTATTGGTTTATCATTTCTTTCTAATCTCTATTTCAATATATTTCCAAGATTTAAAAAGTGGTATCCTGGCGCGTGTATTTCAATTGGAAGAATTCAAATTTATCATTTAGCAATTCATTACCATGATGTTCTGATTCCCAAGAAGATGGGGGTATTGTGTTTAATACTCGTGCAAGATACGGAATTCCTTTCGAATTATTCACAACAAAATCAATAAATTTACTGTTCCAACATTTACATTATCCCCACTTTTTTATGGTTATAATTATTATTCTCAGCATTCTCTTCTCTCTTCACCACGTATTACGTTAAGACGATCAATACATGTTCTTTTGGAAGCTTTGTACGCATTTTAATAACATTTTAATACCACTACCAAGTAGAGAATGTTTTTTTCTTAATCTATTCATAAACTGGTTTTGCAATATTTTCCATCTGTCGCCTTTGCTAAATATTTTGGTGTTCCGGAATTTAGACAGTGTCTTGAAAAAACTGCATTTGCGTCTGTTAAAATTTGATAACAGATTTGATAATTATCATCTGTGTAGTCACCCTGATTGATATGGTCAAAAATTTGCTGTTCAGGTTTTAAAATATGCAAATAATGAAATATGGGTTTTGCTTATAATGGACTGAAAGATTGTGGTAGTAAACACATGCGCTCTATTTCGTTAATTAAAAATTCAATTAATCATATTTTAATAATATTATTTCATTATTTTTATTGTCACTTTATCACATATTGCTGAATGCAAAATTACTACTATATGATAAATTATTATTGTTTTAACAAAATTTTCATCGTTTTATGGTTATTTTATCGAATATGACTGATTATGAAATTGTATATAAAATATCTCAATTTTCAATAATTTTGAGGAGTTATAATATTTTTTTTTTTTTTAATTTTCGAGAACCAAAATGGGGGTCTCATGGACACGGCTAAAATATAATAAAAATAAACAATATATATTAATCTTCAATAATTTTGAGGGATTATTATTTTAATTTTTTGAGTACGAAAATGGGTCATTGGACTCGAATCGGAAAATCTCCTTTGCTATTGATGCACATTTTCATAGGCACTGTTACGTACTTTAACTAACATTAAGTAAAAACAATTCCTCAGTATTTTCTAACTGTGCTCTTGATTATTTCTTTTGACTTATTTATTAAAATACCATTACTAATACTACTAATATTTTATATTCAAATTGTTGTACTTACTAAGAAAATAATATATAAGCAATCAAACTAGCTTATTTATGTAGATTAAATAATACCGTTGTAAGTTTACATAAATACAGAAATTGTACATATAAATGCATAGACAAATTAAGACACGTAAGGTAATTAAAGTCAGGAGAATTTTTATTATTACAAGGTTCCTGTCACAAAACGTTCGTCGTAAGCAACGAGATGAACTGATTTCCTAAATAACGATCCTTGACATGTTTGCTACATATTTGTTAATAACATGTTTGTTAATTTAAATACGTACTGTTGTCTCTACTGCGTAAATACTTCCTGTCTGTTGGATCGACAATAATTTTGTTGGTAAGATTGTAAGTCTCGTTACGTGAATAATATGACATTAAAGCTGACGCATGAAACTTTATTTTTCTCCGGCAAACATAATATTAACATAAACACTTTTAAGCTGTGTCCAGGCAGGACAACCGGTATTTCGTACCAAACAAAGTTGTAGGGGAAGATAAACGGTTAAAATGTACATCTGCTAGGAAACTCTTGAAGTTTCTAGAGCGTACACGTGTACTCTAACAGACTCAAAACGGTGCAGGACACAATAGTTCCGTAACTTTTAAAATCATCTAACTGTAAACGACATTAAACGTCAATGCGGAAAAAATATTATTACGCATACACAAGCTAAACTTATAAAATAATTTACTAACACAAGACAGTGTAATTTATTTTTGAATATTTTAATTTGACAGACTTATTTACAATTACCGCAATAACAGGCAGAGATATTGTTATAACTGTCAGTTTTAAACCAGACTATATGCACCTGCTATACTTTATGTGATCCAATATTGCCTAATACGTAATATAGAAATTTAATTGAATTGAAAGTTAACAAATGTACTAAAATCTACCGTATTTGTTTTTTTTTTCGATGAAATTTTTTTGCTGCCGCCTTCTTAGGCACAGAATAAATACAACAACAGATAGAGACAAAAATATATAATAAATCATGCAAACTGAATACAACTAACTACTTAGCGCATCTCCTACAATACACTGAAGAAGATGTTAGTTTAGCCCAACGATAGAAAAATAAGTGCGTTACATCTACAGCAACATTGAAGTGTGGCATACGGTACAAACTCATTGCTACATACTACTTGCCTCACTTTTGCCTGCTTTCTTGGGTTCAGCGTTCCACTTTTTACTCTTCCTAACCTAGACACCAGCACATAAACATTTGTTTTCAATGCTCCTTAATACAACACTTTCAATATACAGCTTATTTATCATGAACTCTTAAACATTAAACACGAATTACTTCTATCAATTATACAAACGTATTCAGAATGATCTTACTAACATAATGGAATGACCTGATTTCTCAACAGTCAAAGCATATCTACATGATGGTGCTAGCTACCTCTTGAAGACATTTGTCTGTCTGTCGCTTTCTTATTTCTAATAGTGTTAACATTAGTCACTAAAAGTACGTCTGGGCATACATTTTGGTATAGTTTTTTAAATGCAAATATTAACTTAATACATATAGGCCTAAGCATAAGCAGCTAGAAATATAACTTGCCTATCTGTCATCAATTATAAATTTACAATGACTTAAAAGTGAAGTGAAACATTTTCCAACAAATACATGAGTCCCAAGTGTGCACATTTTATTTTGAATGCAACAGAAAATTCCCATCTATTTATCTTTCGCTTTATAATGAGACAGCAACATAAAACCAATATGTTAAGGAAACCGTTGTACCAAAGAGCTCTTTTTTTAGTACCGCTATGCAGATGTCAGGGTTTCAAAAAGAATGCTATGAACTAAATATTGTGTATCGTGGCCTTGAATAATACAATGTCCAAACTTTGCAAGTCATTATTTCCCGGAAGGTAACTAGTTTCGTATAATTTGAAAGTTTTTATCACAGCATATCTTAGCATTCGCTGAAAAACGATAAATTATTAATTTTTCACGAACGCGAGAAATTTTTTCCTTACAGAATGAATTGGGAGTGCACGTCATTTCATTTTCTTCAAATTCCGTCTGCTGAGAAACTAAAGTAAATATGACAACATATGTCGAAGTAATGGCGATGCAAATGTTTGCGTTCCCACATTTATTGCGCGAGCCAAAATTTCGTAGAAATGTCGCCTTTTACAATGCTGAAGTTTAGCGTTGTTATTATTACATAGATCTACTGAAAGAGTACGCGCAGTTCTTGAAACATTCATTAATTCATTTGGGAAGAAATACTTTCTAAAGATTAACATATCGTATAGCACAGCATTTCAGCAGGAAATGAGTTTCCAGACGGATATAGGATTGCTATTAAAATATGCTATATAGAGTTTATACTTTGGATTCATCGTGAATTCTTTCAAATAATATTTGGCATATATTAATTTATACCATTGAAAATAAAAGCATACTTACTATAGTACTAACTGGTCAAAAGTTTTACCTATCATCTCAAGATACTGACATACAGTTGAAATTTTGTTTAATGAAAGTTACTAAAATATAATTCAACGTTTCATAAGTAATGTATAAACAATGGATGGGTAGTAATTAATTAAGCACTTATAACAAACTTAACACTGTGTTTGTAAAAATTAAAAAATCTACATTAAAGAAGAAAATCTCCGTGGGTTAGATACACGCAAGATTTGGATTCTGAAGTAAAGTTCATTTGATAAACAAATGAAAGCAATATGAAACAGCATATTATAGTTTTATTTCTTACGTAAATGTACACCATCGATGAATTTCTACTTTCCCAGTAAAATATTTATACATTTTAAAAAGTGTTTTGGCTGGGAAAAAATATTACTCCAATTTTATAAGTTTTCATTATTCGAATAATGTAATAACAATGTTCATGTGCAATTTTGTCTTACTGATAGCACATGAAAGTAAAAATGCAACAGCATTCAATTTCAGGTTTGTGTAGTTTCCATCGTAGAGATTTGAAATAATTAATTTTCCTATCGTATACCACGAATGTTTTTAGGGCAATTGATTATAGACAGAAACATTTCTCTGTAAAGAAGTTGCTAAATAGGAGAGAAAATGAACTGTGCCATAGCCGTCTTTAGTATAAGGCCGCGGCCTTAGATCTGGCAACCCTGTCAAGAAGAGTCATTTTAACACTTCTTTTAGCTCTCCAAAGGCAGTGGCTGTACCTGATTCGTTATTGTGTCCTACATACCGGCGAATCAGGGGAAGCCACTGCCATTGGCGGGACAGAAAAAGTGTTAAAATGACTCTTCCTGGCAGGGTTGCCAGATCTAAGGCCTTGGCCTTCTACTAAAGACGGCTATGGCTGTGCACTATGTGTGTTCTGTCGTGCTCAGACTACAAAGGATGTGTGTGAATGCTTGGATTCTGTTCAATTTTGCACGGATTCAAAGCGAACAAGTTCTGTTGTCTGTGAGAATCGTTACCTCACTGCTAATGTAGTATGGCCGCTGTTTGGAAACACTGACGTTTTTCAGAGCGATAGGTACGTTGAAGATGGCACTCACTGACATACCGATTATAAATTATTTGGTGGAAAACAGTGCCGGCGTATCTGTTACACAGTACAGTGGCAGTGCATTTGACTATAGCACGCCGTCTGGTAGGAAGGTAGACGATTCTTGTTCCATATAAGTTTAATAAACTTGGACATTTCTCGGGTTAATATGGTGTTATGTCAGTACCAGTGCAAGGCAATATTTACTGAGCACATGGCGGAATAGATATTTAGGTAAATTTTAACCAACAATGTCTTCAGACATTCTATTGAACCTGTACAGCAAATAAAAAGTATACATCATCAAATTTGTCAAAATTTAGTAAAGATACATGGTATGGAGAACAGACGGACATAACACGTCGCAACTATAGAACACATAGTTCAAGATGGTCTGAACAGAAAACCACAAAATGTGTAGTTCAAGATGCTCTGAACAGGAAACCACAGAACATGTAGTTCAAGATGGTCTAACCGGGAAAACACAGAACATGTAGTTCAAGATGGTCTGAAGGGGAAACCACAGAACATGTAGTTCAAGATGCACTGAACGGAAAACCACAGAACGTGTAGTTCAAAATGACCTGAACGGGAAACCACTGGACATTTAGTTCAAGATAGTCTGAACGGGAAACCACAGAACACGTAGTTCAAGATGGTCTGAACGGAAACCACAGAATGAGTAGTTCAAGATGCTCTGAACAGGAAACCACAGAACGTGTAGTTCAAGATGGTCTGAACGGGAAACCACTGGACATATAGTTCAAGATGGTCTGAATGGGAAACCGCAGAACACATAGTTCAAGATGGTCTGAACGGGAAACCACAGGACACGTAATTCAATACGGTCTGAATGGGGAACCACAGAACATGTAGTTGAAGGTGCTCTGAATGGGAAACTGCAGAACATATAGTTCAAGATTGTCTGAACGAGAAACAACAGGACATGTAGTTCAAGATGGACTGAACGGGAAACCACAGAATGTGTAGTTCAAGATGGTCTGACTAGGAAACCATGGCACATGTTTTACAGAATAGCCTGACTTGGAAACCATGGAACTAATAGTTCAGCCTGGTTTGTCTGGGAAACTAGGGAACATTTGTATCAATATGGTCTGACCGAGAAACTATGGAAGATATATATCAAAATAGTCTGACTGGGATACCACGGAGCCTGAAGTTCTGCTTGGTTTGCTGTTTTATTAAAAGGGAAAGGTATCAACCAGCATTTGCTGTTGATTTGAAGATCCCAATAGCATAATACAATGCTGCAAACATAGTTTATTTATGTAGTTCAATTTCCGATACTTT
This sequence comes from Medauroidea extradentata, assembly GCA_003012365.1. Taxonomy (NCBI): domain Eukaryota; kingdom Metazoa; phylum Arthropoda; class Insecta; order Phasmatodea; family Phasmatidae; genus Medauroidea; species Medauroidea extradentata. Next base: position 28,879 of record PNEQ01003633.1, on the reverse strand, counting down.
GGGGGAATAAGTTTCAAAATTTTGTTATTCAGAAGCTCATTACTCTCTTAAAGTTAAGTTTAGGCGAAACTTGCAAAACATCTATTCTTCTTTATTTCGTCACATAGAATCACCTCATCGAGTTTGTCGGTGTTTTTCAAAAACATTCTGTATGACAATTATTTTGTACTAATCACGAGAGGCAAGCCTCTTCCCGTAAGATAGAAGATGCTTCGGCAATGTTAACTTCCCGCGAAACAGTTGAGATGATACATTTAATATAGCCGAATGAGATTTATTTTCATTTCACTTCTGACATATCTATCTAGCCAATATTCAATCCTACTTAATACTGCTAAGTAACTTGTATTAAAGTATCCACATAATTATGCGTAGAAAGCAGTTTATAATTATTTAAAAGTCGACAACTTTGATATTATTAATTTCTTGCTTCTATGCGGACATAAAATTTGGAATTCCATTTCCTTTATTGTGCATAACTCACTTAATTGTATGTGCTCTTACTATTATATATATATATATATATATATATATATATATATATATATATATATATATATATATATATATATATATATATATATTACTAGTATATATATTAACACTTATGTGTATGTGCACATTTTATTATACTGTATATATATATAAAATATTTTAGTTTTGTACTTAGGAACATACTTTACCAGCAAGTTTATCCGTTCCTACGACGAAATATAATTATGTAAAATATTTTATTTGTTAAGTAAAGTTCCTCCTTTAAGAACGGAAATCAATGTTCCTTCTTATTATTGTAATTATTGCTGCACACCTCACCACAATAGGGCCTTGAGTTTTAATTTGAAATGATAACTAATAGTCGGAAGGAATTACAAATAAAACCAATAAAGGCTAGCACAGATACGACTTGCGCCTACCCACAAGACAAATATCAAGCAAGAACTTCAGTTCTAGTTTGATCTCTGTATCTGTTTTCCAATGTTTTCTGAGGTTGTTATGCTACTTACGGTGCAACGCCGGTCTGGGAGCGGATCGTGTCGGCGATATTCTGCTCCGAGTACAGTCCGATAGGAGAGTTGAACTGCTTGTGTACCACTTGCTGCAACATTCCAACAAGAAGAGTGAGGCACCAATATTGGGCTATCTCGCAGCAGTACACTGACGTCTAAACACACTGCTGAGGCTGTTGCTATGAGGATACTTCATCACTGTTTTATTGTAACTACAAGCTACTTATCTGTATAATTTATAGTGTCCAGTGTCTGGGAATAGCACAATGTCTTGGAAGACATATCACTGGAAACGAGAGAAGAAAGTCAAGTCATTGAGTGGCACGTTATTTATTCACTGCAGTCATTAAAGCACGTAGAGAGAGAGAGAGAGAGAGAGAGAGAGAAAGAAAGAGAGAGGGATAAGTACGAGAAAGAGAGCGCTCGTGTCTATAGTAAAACCCCCGTCACGCGCGAAGGACTAATTTGACTCGCAGTGTTTTCTTATTACTCTTTATATTCTATTCCAATAAATTTACTTGGGCAAGTAATTTAGTCAGATAAAACAAATGCTCCTCTGGTTCCGTTTAACGAAAAAGGTTGGTATTTTATACGTATAGCAGTCTGTAAAATACTTTTGCTTATTCAGTTTGATAAATTAAGGTCTGTCTGGACATTATTTTAAAAGGTGTGCTGTATTTCTGGTGGCAAATTAATCTTATGGTAAAGGTTTTTCTGCACTGAATTTAAAAAAAATTATGTATTATTATAAAGTTCAGGAAACAGCTAAACCACTTGATTACTCTAAGTCTGTAATATACTCCGCAGAGGAAGTAGCTGTCTCTCTTCGATAATCCCGCACCAACTATAGACAACATGCTATCTATTCCTGCCATAATCCCTCACGAACTATAGGCAACATGCTATATATTCCTGCCATAATCCCGTACCAAATATAGACAACATGCTATCTATTCCTGCCATAATCCCGCACCAACTATAGACAACATGCTATCTCTCCCTGCCATAATCCCTCACCAACTATAGACAACATGCTAACTCTTCCTCCCATAATACCGCACCAACTATAGACAACATGCTATATATACATGCCATAACCTCTCACCAACTATAGACAACATGCTATCTATTCCTGCCATAATCCCTCACCAACTATAGACAACATGCTTTATCTTCCTGCAATAATCCCTCACCAACTATAGACAACATGCTATATATACCTGCCATAATCCCTCACCAACTATAGGCAACACGCTATACCGTCCTGCCATAATCCCATACCAACTATAGGCAACATGCTATCTCTTCTTACCATAATCCTTCATCAACTATAGACAACATGCTATCTATTCCTGCCATAATCCCTCACCAACTATAGACAACATGCTATCTCTTCCTGCCATAATCCCTCACCAACTATAAACAACATGCTATCTCTTCTTGCCATAATCCCTCACCAACTGTATACAATATGCTATCTCTTCCTGCCATAATCCCTCACCAACTATAGGCAACATGCTATATATTCCTGCCAAAATCCCGTACCAAATATAGACAACATGCTATCTATTCCTGCCATAATCCCTCACCAACTATAGACAACATGCTATCTATTCCTGCCATAATACCGCACCAACTATAGCCAACATGCTATATATACCTGACATAATCCCTCACCAACTATAAACAACATGCTATCTCTTCTTGCCATAATCCCTCACCAACTGTATACAATATGCTATCTCTTCCTGCCATAATCC
>PNEQ01003633.1:0-25112 GCA_003012365.1 Medauroidea extradentata | reverse complement strand
AGATTAGATGTAGGTAGGGTATGAAGTCAACACGTAGGTAGCATATGAAAGATTAGATGTAGGTAGGATATGAAGTTAACACGTAGGTAGCATATGAATGATTAGATGTAGGTACGATGTGAAGTTAACACGTAGGTAGGATAGGAAAGATTAGATGTAGGTAGGGTATGAAGTCAACACGTAGGTAGCATATGAAAGATTAGATGTAGGTAGGATATGAAGTTAACACATAGGTAGCATATGAATGATTAGATGTAGGTAGGATGTGAAGTTAACACGTAGGTAGCATATGAATGATTAGATGTAGGTACGATGTGAAGTTAACACGTAGGTAGGATAGGAAAGATTAGATGTAGGTAGGGTATGATGTCAACACGTAGGTAGCGTATGAAAGATTAGATGTAGGTAGGATATGAAGTTAACACGTAGGTAGCATATGAATGATTAGATGTAGGTACGATGTGAAGTTAACACGTAGGTAGGATAGGAAAGATTAGATGTAGGTAGGGTATGATGTCAACACGTAGGTAGCGTATGAAAGATTAGATGTAGGTAGGATATGAAGTTTAACACGTAGGTAGCATATGAATGATTAGATGTAGGTAGGATATGAAGTTAACACGTAGGTAGCATATGAATGATTAGATGTAGGTAGGATATGAAGTTAACACGTAGGTAGCATATGAATGATTAGATGTAGGTAGGATATGAAGTTAACACGTAGGTAAGATATAAAAAGAAGTGTTTGGCCACTTACTTTCTGCTTCATTAACACTTCGGAGCTGGAATCATAGTGAGGCGGCGCTGCTCGGAACAGTGGGTTGGGATGGTGACGCAGGTATGTCATAGTAGTCGCAGGGCTGTCCTTCTTCACCTTTGCTCCAGGCAGGACCAACGGCGTTGTACGGTACGGCTGTAACATCATGACAGCACATTCACACTTCACACCTTGCCATCCCTACAACGACACTTCCCGCACACGCAAGTACTCCTACCCTGTAAGAGATCTGCGCATACATGGTGCCACTGATGTGATGTAATGAACATTACATTGTAAATGTGTTCTAGTATAACTTATTTGACATTTGAATTAATTTTCATGTTAGCTTAGTTTCGGTGAAATATTTTAATATCACAAATTCTGTTCAAAGCATGCTGATATCTGCTTTTAAAACTAAACACTGCTCAACAATATTACTAGATTTTGCAACAGCTGTAGCCGTGATAAATTATAGTTAGTTGCGCTACTGGAATGTTCTGTTAATGATTCTGTATAGGTTTCGGCCATCGTGTTTGTTGGATGGCGTGCTTGAATACATTCCGCGGCTAGATAGGAACCTGCGTGTGCTCTGCCCTCAGACTGCTGACACAAGCAAGTGAAAGACAAGGATATTGTACTTCGTCGAGAAGCTTCTGTATGTTGTAATAGTGTCATTAACTTACTTCCAGATTTACCGAACACTCAAATGTTCAACATTACGCCTTGGAAGTTCAGACAGCCATATTTTGAGAGTGATGTCATTAGTTCCAGAGGGACAGTAATATTAACAGAAGTCGGGAGTGATCAGTATTAGTAGTTCATTTTGGTGCAAGAGCCCGAAGTGGTGCCACGCCCGAGCGATGAGTCACCTTCCATGTTGTAATTGCACGCCATCCGGTCACCATGTTGGTTGACCTTTGATCATGGACCTCAGGTCACTGGACATCAAATCTACAAAATTCCCAAAAAATCTTCAAAATTAAAAAAAAATATATATAAAACTTAATACAGTCCAAATATTAAAAATATTATGAAAGAAATTTTAGAGGAATTTCTACAAATTTAGGAAAAACCCGAAAAAAAAATGTTAAAGAAAAAAAGAGAAAATAATTCCGAAATAATTCCCAACATTTCCATGACTTCAAAATTTCCCTAACAGTGTTGGTTAATCATTGAATAAAATTCTTAAACGTTAAAAGGAAGTGCGACATAAAAGAGTTACTAACTCACAAGAGCAGAATACGCACATAGTAGGCTTTGCATAATTTTCCACCTTAAGAAAAACTATGTTCTAGCATCTGAAGATACATATTCCAAACTTGCGACTTGTTAATTCTTTATTTCGGTCATTTTTCATCCCTGTGCTAAGCAAGCAGCAATGAAGTTGTCTACTGTTTCCAAAATTTTATTAATTTACTGTGCATTATCAACGACTTAATACCAGGTTAGTTGAATGCTCGAGCAACATTGCGATAAAATATGAGGTTGTTGCCCTGCTAGTAATCTGAACCCTAGGAGACACTTAAGTTAAAATCCAAATTCTCTACCAGTGGACTACCAGGGCAATGGTGAAATTACTGATGCCTTCTTCTTAAGTGAACGAATAATATGAGATATTTCCTTCTAATATTTAATTTTCGAGATCTAAGAACATCTAAAGATCAAATAAAAATGTTAGAGGAAGAATTTGTCACTTCTACACATCTTTACATGTGTGATCACTGAATTTGGAGACACCCCTTCACTTTGTGTTGAAATTCTGTATGAAAATTTCCCCTCGACTACTAGGTAAATGGTGCTAGGTCACCATATGAGCCGATACTGCAACAGTCTCTTCACCTTTGGTTGTAATGCTTATCGATATGAGAGGTATGACTGTAAGAAGAACCCTTCATACTTGATGATTTGCTGCTACAAGTGTAGTAAAAAGGTTTCAAGAGGTCGTATTTTACAAATACACATCAAGAACTTGCAGGGTAAAGTACCTCTACCAGCTGATATGCCATTATTACCTAAACATACTACATACAATATTACTGCTGCTGCTATGAATCGTTTACGAAACTGTCAGAATCATAAATTATTTCAAAAGCCTCGCAATTATGTATCACTACGTTCACAGAAGAGGATGGACCCGTGGACTGTGCAAAGCATGTAACAGAGCCAGTTCGTGAAATGTGAATGTTTATTGATCCCTTGCTTGAAAACGATGAACTTCACGATAAGGATGTGGTGAAGCAGGACATTGCAAATGATGACACTCGTAAGAAAAGGAAACGTAACAGTGTTCATCCCATGGAAGATAACAAATATACGAAGAAAAGGCAATTTATTGACGAAATAGCTAAACATGAAGGAGGCGAAGTCAATGCCGATGATGATATCAATGAAGGTTATCCCAACACACTCATGGATGTATCCAGTGAAGAGGCAACGACAAGAGAATGAAGACAAACATACTGGCTATGAGTTTTCTGAAGACCCTAACGAATTCGTGAACAGACTCAAGACGATTGGTCACTATGCGAGATGTTGGGAATTATTTCCACTTTCACGAACTAGATTGGATTATGTATAAACTGAAGGAAAGAGGTTACATTAAATGGAAAACCTGGATATTTTCACTTATTGTCTATGTGGCTCAGAAAAAAAATTACATAATTTTATTTAGTGTTTTATTTGTAGTATCATACCTCACTACTATTCCAATAATAATACTAGGTGTTATAATGAAACTGCTTTTCTGCACTTTAACAACACACCTACAAACAGTGAATATAATATATGTGTAGTATCCGGGTTGTTGGATATGTTCCTAGACAGAAGGACGGTAGCCCGATGAAAATTATCCTGAATGGTAGTGTCCTGAAATAGTATCCTGCATGGTACTATCCTGAAATAGTATTCTGAACGTTAGTACCCAAAGTAACAATATTTTGAATGGCAGTCTACAGAATGATTGTATCCTTAAATAGTTTTCTGAATGGTAGCATCCTGTGTGATAGTGTCCTGAAGGATAGTACATGGGTTGATGGATATGATATGGGCGTGAGTCATCTTGGATGTTTGTTTGTAAATAGCATTAAAATTTGAGAAAATATTCATTTATTGAATATATTTTCAGACTAACACATGTACAACTATAAAAAACTGGCTCCTAGCAACTGTAAGAAAAAATCCAAGGTGGTGTGTAGCATGACATTTTATACGAGGAGGTTTTATCACTGGCATAATAAATTTCGAGAGCTTGAAGAAAAAAGTGCAAGGTTCGTCATGAAAGTCAAGTTCCCTGCTATTGATGTCATTAACGACACATTTAGTCGAGACTTGTTCGAGACGTACGTGAACACGAAAGTAAACTTTGTATTAAAAATACAATCAAATCGAAATGAAGAAGTAGGTAAATTTAACTATATATTTAAATCGTGTTATTTTTTGACTATCTTGTGTGTTTGACAGGCATAAAAGTAAATATTTCAACAATTATGTGTGAGAAACTGGAAAGTACTCTACATACATGGATATGAGGTTTGTTAATGTTAATTCATAGCTGTGAGTGCTCGAGCTTTTGTGGCTGGTAGCTGTGAAGAGAGAAAGTTGTATCTATGTATATGTAATGCAGAAAGGAGGGTAAGGTAAGGGTTGAAGTTTGATGAGGATTGGAGAGTAGGTGGGTTGGAGGAATGTGGAAGTGTGTGAGGGGGAGAGGGATTGGAAGATGGATGGGGAAGGGTGTGGATAGGGGTGTTTCGTGGAGGGGTGTTATGGGGGACGTGGGTTCGAATGGTTGGGTAAAGTAGACGGTGCAGGGTATGTCAAATGTAGTTACATATAAGCAGTATAGTTAAACAGAAAACAGGTAATTTCCTCAGTGAGTGTGACGCTATTCAGATGCTGTACGCCATGTTTTATTATTTAATCCATGAGTAATGTATATTAAGTATCAAAATACTTGTATTAAATTGATTTCTAAATGTTTGAAATGACATTGATTTTATTTGAAATGACATTGATTTTATTGGAAATCGATAGGTTAGAGCTACGTTGGTGGGATGTATGGTAGGCTAAGGTGTGTAGTTGTGAGGAACTATAAGAAAATATCTTGCATTTATTATAATGAAAAAATGTAACTGAATTTAAATGGATTTTTAGAGTTATAAAATGTTCGGCATGGATTAGGTATTGTTCAGACAGGAGTCCTGTTAAGCAATTACCATTAGCAGTATTAAAAACATGCTAAATGATAAAAAGCAATAATAAATAAATGTTTAGTTAAAATATTTAACTATAACGATTGATATTATATGAGGCGAGATACGATTGAGTCCTAAGCTGTAAATACTATATCAATTTAAGTATACCACTAAAATATAACACTTATGTTGAAATGAAACCTAAGTATTATTTGTGTAACTTAAAATTAATTATATGAATTTATTTTTAAGAGGGAATAGTAAAGGGTGATTACATTAAAATGAAAAGTAAGTAATATTTGTGCAACTTAAAATTAATTATATTAAATTATTTTTAAGAGGGGATCGTAAAGGTTGGGTGGCAAGATATAAACAACATCAGTACATGGATTTAAGTATAATGTGTTAAAATAATCAAAATCTAAGAAAATAGTAAAATTTTTAACTAAAGAATATAGATTGTTTTTGATACCGATGCTTAGCGAAAGCCTCATCAGTAAGACGATAACCCTCAGGGTCACCTAGCAGCTTTGAGGGTGCAACTGTGGCCAATAATAATCGACCTGCTATAAGAGTAGAGCTCTGGCCCTCTTCCCCGGGGTCATTTAGCAGCTTTGAGGATAATTTTCGACCCTCTATGAAGGTGCACCTGTGACACACTTCCTTGGCTCACCTAGCAGCTTTGAGGGTGCAACTGTGGCCAATAATAATCGACCTGATATAAGAGTAGAACTGCGACCCTCTTCCCCGGGGTCATCTAGCAGCTTTGAGGATAATTGTCGACCCTCTATGAGGATGCACCTGTGACACACTTCCCAGGCTCATCTAGCAGCTTTGAGGGTGCAACTGTGGCCAATAATTATCGACCTGCTATAAGAGTAGAACTGCGACCCTTTTCTCTGGGTCATCTAGCAGCTATGAGGATAATTGTCAACCCACTATGAGGGTGCACGTGTGACACACTTCCTAGGCTCATCTAGCTGCTTTGTGGGTGCAGCTGTGACCCACATCCCGAAGTCATTTACCCTCAATGCGGTTGCAGCTGTGACCCCCTTGTGGGAGCAGCTGTGACACATAATTATCGAACTTCTATGAGGATGCAGCTGTAACCCACATCCCTGGGTCATGGATATGCTTAGTGGTAGCAGCTGTGAGCCATAATTATCGACCTGCTATGAAGGTGCAGCTGTGACCCACATCTCTGAGCCATGGAGCCGCTTTGTGGGAGCAGCTGTGACACATAATTATCGACCTGCTATGAGGGTGCAGCTGTGACCCACATTCCTGTGTCATCTAGCCACTTTATGGATGCAGCTGTGACACAATTATCGACCTGCTATGAGGGTGCAGCTGTGACCCACATCTCTGGGTCATGGAGACACTTTGCGGGAGCAGCTGTGACCCATAATTATCAACCTGCTATGATGGTACAGCTGACACCCTTATCCGAGTGTCATCTAGCCACTTTGAGAGTGCAGCTTTACCCATGCGAGTTTATGAATTTTAATCATGGAAAAAAAGTAAATGAATAAAGAACGAAATTTCGAGGAACATTTTGGAAATTTATTCGGAATTTTTTATTACTTTTATATATTTTTTATACTTTTTTCGTTTTTTGGCAAATTTTTTTTTCTGAATTTTGGAAATTTGACAATCAATGACATTAAAATCAGAGGTCAAGGTCAACGAACATTGTGGCCGAGGGTGGGGTGTGATGTCACCACATGACTGATGGCTCCACACTCAGGCGTAGCACTATCTTCGGACTCCCTCACGAAAAGGAACCAAAGTCTGCGACTAGTATTGTCTATTAACTTACAATTCCTCAATTTGCAGGTCATAAAAACAGTACAGAGTACAGACTGGATATTAAACTGTGCGCATACAGTGTGCACAATTGCGTATTGTGTACCGTACACTTAATTATTCATTGACTACTGCAATGGGGTCATCGACATATGAGCACAGTGCATTCTCTTTCACTTTGCTGTGTTTTTGGTAAATTCAAAAATAGGCAAGTTTCGCCTGATAACAACAACCATTTACCCTATTCTCTGGAGCAGAGTAACCAGGTGTTGGCTGAGAAGCTGCACTCGTAACTTTTTAGACGCTTGTAAATCTTACTCGGGGTTCTGTTTGTGTGCATCAAGCTGGAATATTGTCCTTCCCTTCCTATCTTCGTGACTTATTACAAGACAACGTGGTCTAGCACAAAGTGTAGATGACCGAAACGAGGGCATCAAGACTAGTATAGCAGATGGGGCAGATCAACCCACAAGGGCAGATTTTCTCAGGCAACGTACGTTCGTTGGTCTTTGTAAACAAGCAAGCGTATATATGTAGTAATGAGGGTTCGTATTAACGTTACTCTTGAGATAAGGCGCGACTGGTACAGATAGAAGGAAGATTCGGGGAGTGTTGGTAAGCGCAGTAGTCGTGGGAACGTGACAGGCGGGCAACATCACAGAGGTAAGTGGTTCGAGGTGTTATCAATCACTTGCCTTCACTCACGCCGAGTGGTCTGCTCGTCTTCCAGTATACTCAGTTTCCACGCTAACACAAGCTATAGAGTCTGCAGTCAGCTGTGAGCCATAGCAGCCATCATCACAACTATACCTCTCACTAGATATGTGTCTTTAAACTAAGTAATCCCTAGGGACCATTTCACAGTTAAACATATCTTATATTTGTATCCATAAGTTTTTTGTCATTTAGTCATGACCACTCGTTATGAACGATACTGTTGAAGACTAATTGAGGAACATTACATAAGGGGGAGGGGGTGGTTATAAGAGGCAATGCTGGATTTCTGGTTTCCTACCGAACCTGGAAGTGTAACATTTACACAAAATAATGTGCAAATTATTTATGCTAACATTTCAGCGACAACAATGCATTTCAACATCAAGGACTTTATTTTAGTAAGCTCAGCAAATTTCTCTGGCTCGAATAACTTTTTTGTACTTGCTTCTTCAGTTGTTAGTTATGCCGGAACGTGATGTATTTAATAATATATTTTATTTACAAAATGGTGATCATCTAACTAGTTTTAGTATCTTTGTAGCACGCTTCTGTTTCACTAAGCAATGAAAATGAAATTTGTTTTCTCGGATTAATTTATTACTGAGGCATGTTAACGAAGCATGACACATTTTATATTAACTATACACTTTACTTAGATAATAACGCTTATGTGACAGCATGTAGACAACTAAAATTTCAAAGTTAATTTTTTAAAAATGCTTGATAAGTACTTTTAGTAAAATTAAAACATTAATAGCCTCAGTAGCTTATGTTTAAATGAAAATTACACTCTTGAGAGCTCAGCAAAGCCTTGTATACTGCCGTATTTATGAAATACTAAAATATCTTTAATTTGTTACACAGTGAAGAACGAAAATAATCCAATACGCAGAAAAAATCCACACATTGCAAGACAGATAAGGGGACCGGTGAATGAAAGATTGTACTAAATGCAAATAAAAAACCTGAAAGTTTTTGAATGCTGAAGATGAGAAGCGGTCAGTGTTAGAAACAAACTTTGACTAAAAGAAGATAATCTCAGCATGTTTGCCTGCCGTGGTAGAACACTAAACTGGAGTTCAGAAGGAACATGGTTCGAATTTCTGTCGAGACATTCTAATTTCGAATCGCTCTGTAAATGCTGGGATAGTTGTTTAAAACATACATCTATGATCCTGGTTAAACGAGCGAATAGTCAATAGCTGTTGACAAAATTTTACATAATACTTTTCTGCCTACTCCAGTTAATAACACTAATATGGCTGACAAAACTGAAATATTCCTCTCCTCTGTGAAAGCTTAATCAGCTTCCATGTACTGTAAAATACAGCATCCCATCCATGTATTTGCCAAACTCATAACTTCATTCACACGTTCTCATCCTAAACTAAAAAGCCTGTAAAATTAACAATGCGTATACAGCACGGTGGAATACAACACCTGTATTATACTGGATTAACGGATTAATTTGACAGTAACAAAATTATACTTTATGAAGGCATGGCGGTAAACAAGCAGCCTTCATGCATAACATGTGAAGGGATTGTTATAACACATAATATATACAGTTACCCATGTCATATCCCTAGGAGTCTTGCAATAACAAGAAAATACTATGTGTATACACGGTGATGTCCCACAGGTCGTATAGTGTACTGTGTGATGGCGTTAGGGTGTCTGGCATGTTATGTGTAGGAAAGTTGTTGTCCTGCAACTCTAATATTGTATTCTGTGATAAATGCTGATGCAGGCATCATTTCCCTATATATATATAATATAACTAGCACCCAGCAAGTGGGCGTAATGCCTACATAGGATATAACTAGCACCCAGAAATGTAGCATAATGGCTATATAGGATATAACTAACACCCAGGAAGGTGGCGTAATGCCTATATTGGATATAACTAACACCCAGCAAGGTGGCGAAATGCCTATAAGGGATATAACTAACACCCAGCAAGGAGGCATAATTGCTATATAGGATATGATTAACACCCAGCAAGGTGGCATAATGTCTATAAGGGGTATAACTAACACCCAGCAAGGTGGCATAATGGCTATATAGGATATAACTAACACCCACCAAGGTGGTGTAATGCATACATAGGATATAATTAGCACCCAGCAATGTGGCATAATGGCTATATAGGATATAAATAACACCCAGGAAGGTGGCGTAATGCTTATATGGGATATAACTAACACCGAGCAAGGTGGCGTAATGCCTGTATATGATATAAAAAACACTCAGCAAGGTGGCGTAATGCCTGTTTAGGATATAAAAAACACTCAGCAATGTGGCGTAATGGTAACGTGCTTGACTATCATTGAGGAGCACACATGTTCTATACTTGGCTCCGGCATTCCTGCTTTACCTCAGCTTTCTACGTTTTGCTCCTGTGCAGGAGCTGGGAGAAGAGTCGGCCAATGTCTTTGCGTAACAACCATCCCAACATTTGCATCGAGTGATTTCGCGAAACCATGGACAACCAAAATCAGGATGGCCGGTGCCAGTAATCGAACCCGGGTCCTTTCAAAAGCGAGTACATCGTGTTACTGTGGCTACACTTAGTTCTGAAACGTGGTTCCTGAGATACCTCAGTTGATAAAAAGTGTTTAGATTGCTGTAATTTCGATCAATTATTATCATAGCATGATCAAAATACATAAAAGTTTGAAGAAATTCGGGAATATATATTCTCAGGTATGTGATGTTAGCAACACTAAAAAAAAAAAAAATATATTCGGTCCAATATATTAACAAGGCATTAACATAACAACTAACTCATGTTACATTACTAATTACTGTATGTGTACCGAGTTTGAAGAACTTCTGAAAAATGGTTTAGCTGATAATTCGTGTGACGAAATATTTCTAAATGGCCACCATTTAGGAAGTAAGAACACGGCATAAACAAAATACATAAAATTAAACTCCGGTTACTAAATACGATAACTGTACCAATGTTTTGTGAAATTCGGTCCATTGGTTGAGAAGTTTTCAAGGGGAGTGGGTTACATACGCACACAAATACGGACACAAGCACATACAGACACACAGACAGGAAGGTAATTACTCTGAATATATCTCTATAATTACAGTCTTATCCCAGCTCAGTGTTCTGTGTTGATTGGTGAACAATTAAATGCTTGGCAAATTCTGTTTCGCAATGATATTAGGAGCCAATATTGAAACATAAAAAACGACTTGGCGATCACGTTTGTCCGTCACAGATCAGTAAAGACGTGAAATTTTCGCTTTGGTATTTTACGACAGGATGGCATTCACAGGCTTATATTCACCCGAACACATACGTGATATTGACTCATGTCGCTCATATCTTTGTGCGGCAGCATTAATGTATAGTATTTTACACTTGACCTCATATATCACTGGATGTTCAAGTGCAACAGGCGCGCCCGCAAACTGCCGGCCTACATCAGCAATACATAGTAACTTACAGTCCAGTCTACTGTCATACGATAACGTGACATTTGCAGGTTAGAACATCTACAGATTGGCTCGCGGCCTCACAAAACACAATAACTTCTGTCTTCATAACCCCACATTTATTTAGGAGATATGTAGTGTTTATTTGACTCAAAGTATTCTTCAGACTTTGCAGAAACATAATTTTAATTAACAAATGCTTCTGTGCGAGCTAGCTGGAATATGTAATCTGTGTACTAAAAATATAAATGTGCCACATAACGATTATTAATAATGAACCGTCATATAGCAAATTATTGTGTTATAGCTCTGAATGCCCTGCAGTTTGTTTTATTCATGTGTATTTAAATTTTGCTTTCCAATTTTTCCTCTGTGGGTTGGTTTGTGAAACTTTCATTATTTGGTACACAATAATTTTTTTCTTAATTTATTCTGTTGGACACAATTTGCGCTTGGCAGTTATTTTTGATGATGTGAAAGAGAATGGAATGTGTTGTGTTTGGAATATATATAAATATATATATATATATATATATATATATATATATATATGTAAGTTCTAAAAATAATGAACATATATAATGTATATTAGAAGATATGATGGTGAAAGATAAAATTTTTCTCTCCTGAATGAATTGGTTTGATTGCCGTTACATGAAAGAGTAGTATGTTACCAATTCTTACGTACAATTATGCTTATAGTCGCCATAGGTAGGAAGCTGTGAATTATAATATTAACCCACAAAGTCGCGCAAAATGATAGTGTCTCGTTGCTTACCGTAATCTGAGTTTTTACTATTTCCCATTCTAGCCGGACATGCAAGTAATGGTTTTAAAAACGCAAACATGGTATTCCATAGTCAAATAATTAATTGTAATTGGAAAAGTTATAAAAACTTCTGACATCAACCACCACAGGAGGTTTCATGTACTGTTCTGATTTCAAGGGAACATTGTCAGGACATGCTATAACTATGACTTTTTTTTATTATTCCTTGGAAGTTGACATATGTGTTATAGTTCAATGCAATCATTTATACTATGATTTTGGTATAATTACCCTTCTGGCGTACAACTAATTTTAACACAGCTACATATATTCGAGGAGCAAAACGTACTATTTTAATACATTCCCAAATACTGCGTTGAGGAACGAAGCAAACAATAGTCCCGTACGTGTTACTCTAGTATAATTTGAACATAAATAATTATTGCGTCTATGTCACACTTGTGTGAAATACGCAAAGTATGCTAACAACTCTAAAATATGTCGTTTACATTGGAGGAGTGTCTGCTGTGTAGTCAAATTACGATCGGATCTTATTTGGAAATCGATTATACATGGGTATTAACAATTTATGACTGTACATATTAAACTTTTAACATAAATCTCTGGACATCTGTTGTGTTTAGAGTACTAATGAATCAATTCAAGATTTAGCCATGAATTTTTTGCTCGAAAATACTTCCTGCGTGCTCAGAATTGAATTGGCCGATTTCAGATTTAGCCTATTATATAATGAATGAAGGAATGAATGAAAATGGACGTTCTAGTACATTGCAGAAATACTTAAATTTTTAAATTATATGCCATGAGAGTAAGATAAGATAAAAAACTATTTTTTTTGTCTTTGTCTACGTGATTTACATCCTACTTGATCTTAAAAAAGTTACATTCGTGTTGTTTTTGTGCCACCAATTACATTTAACAGAAGTGAAATATTTGTTGTGTTTTGATGGGAAGAGTGACTGGTGGTAGACTGAGTGGATGATGAAGTGGATAGAAGGAAGGGTGGTATGGTATGAAATTACTTGACTGCAGTCAGGGTGCAGGGAGGGTGGGGTATTATGTTGTGAGAGGTGATAACAATGGCCATTATTGAGTGTGTTGGAATAGCAGATGGCTTACCAACTGCTACGTTCTGTTAGTTGACATGTTAATGTTAACTAACCAATACAATATAAAACATTCCTTGTTTGAAAGAATCTTCGAAGAGAAGGCAGTGATTTTGAGCAACATCTCGGACATACTCCATAGCTTTAAAGCGCATGTCCACGAGATTCCTTATAAAAATCCGTTTTTGCCTACATGCATAATCACTTAATATTACCTGCACAGTTTTGTATTGTGACCTGGAAATTATTTCGACATTTCATTGAAATCTAGTCCTTTGTTAGTTCTAATTTTTTCATTTATCTCTAATTTGTCAGCAATCGCAATTGTTTAGACTGTTTAAAGTAAGCATGTATAAAATAAAACCAGTTCTCAATTGAAGTGATGGTATTCCCTTTTAAAGTTCCCATTTCTTAGTTAATAACCATATTTTTCGTGTACAAATCAATAAACTGATTAAGTAAAATTAAGTATTTCAACGGAAATGACAATGGTTTTATGATGCTATTTATTGAAGTTGAAAATATATCTTACTGTATACAAAGTAACAATCATTAGCAAAAAATGCAAGACTGGACCAAATATTTATCTCCAAATGTCTTGCCAAATAGTGCTATACATATCCCCAACATGCATGTGAATATATATACATACATATACATACATTAAATTCAAGAACTACTCTCAATGCTTGCTTCACATGACCTTGGGCAGTATTTCATGTGTTATGCCTAGAACGTTCTTGATACTGAACTCACAACTTTAGACTGAGAGTCTATTTACTTATATATTCCAATTTAAAAAGCATATGGCCTAGAGTTTCAGGTAACACTAACGTTCTCAAGTTACATTTAAAAGATAGACTACATAACAGTTTGTTGAAAATAGCTACACGAAATATTACTTTTATCTCAGTGTAGCTACTCAGGTGAAATTTAATTTTATGCTATTGTAATGTGGAACATTGAACAGTTGTGGTGCCAAGGGAAGGGTGGATTTGATGAATGTTAGTAAGTTTGTTGTTATAATTGGGTTGCTGAAGGACATAAGACTTTAGGAAAAGAAAATCACAGGGCGCAACATTTCGTTTCGAGGAAAAATATGTTCTAATTAATTCGAATTTAACGCTAGTAATATAAAGACAATTTCACAAGAAACTAAAATTTATTTCCCATTTCATGGATATATTGTAAAACAGTTTGAGAACTTCAATGAAGCTGAAAAAACAACGCTGTGATTTCATCGCAAAGTAATACTTTACTAAAAACTTTTTGGACTGGAAAATTTATTAATAAAATGTCACCAGTTTTTGCAAAAAATGTGCAAAACTCTTTGAAAATTAATCAGAGCCTTTTTCCAACATGAACATTATTAATGCAAGAAAAACTGTCTCGGATGCAACGTATGCTCTCTACACCAGAAATCAAATGTATTCCGTCTAGGACATAAGGTCTATGTGTTACAGTGGTGACGTCACAGCCCCGTTTTAGTTCCGAAATATGTATTTAATCCCCGGACTATTTTAATGATGTGTGTATTAAGAGTTGATTTCACAATTTGAGGTAGTAAGACGGCAGCTGTCACACTTATGTTCAGAAATATCATGTCTTATATCTTCAGTAGACTACTAGCTTTCTTCAACTGTTAATTCTGCGTGTGTGGGCAGATGTCACGTTACTGTCATCAACTGAATTGTCTTTGCTCGTAACCAGTTCTAGATGACAGTCTGTGATAGGTTGCTGGTCGCTACAAGTAGTATGGCAGGTAAAATCGATACATAGTTACTGGAGGAGATCTGGAAAAGTGGGACAATATTATTCTTCGAAAATTAAATAATTATAAAACATGGTTGTAAGTACTTCAGATGGTGCATCTGTGAGATACACTAGTCCATATGTCAGCCATAGGAATTGTTCGATTTGCGAAGTTGTCAGGACTTAACAGAAAATACTTTAGCGCTAGTGAGGAATATACAAGGGCGGATGAAGCAGGATATCCCCAAGAAAACACGCCCACCAACGGTATTATTCGACATGATGCCCACATGCAAAAATCAGTTTTGGACCCACCAGGAATCGAACCCTTATCGCCTTGGCGTGAGGCGAACGCCATAGTCAGTGCACCAACTTCGGCTCCTGTTAAGGTAAGATGAATATTTGTTGCAGGTAAAAAAAACCTCCTTAGCGTATTCAAACAAAGTTGTTACTCTTCCAGAGTCATTGGTTGTCTGAAAGGAAAAACATAGATATTCGTTACTAACATTTGAACTTTTAGATCTCTGTTGTTAAAGCCTTTAATTCAGTCTTGACACCAAAACATTTATTTGAATCATCAATACACACTTAAGTAGGAATAATTCATTGAATACCGGTGGTTTTTCTCTGATTACGGAAGATCAAGTTTCAACAAATTGAACAAGTGAATATTCCTTGATTACGAGTTAGACTCTATGTGTAAAACAGCATATTTTTGGCATAAATATAGTTAGATTTTACAGCGGGTAGCCACACAAGACGTGTAAGGGAGATTGATTCCTTATGAAAGAAGTATGTTTAACTAGACCTGCGAGGAACAAGTGAATGATGAGAAAGAATAACACAGTTGAAGTTGGTGAAATGCAACATGTCCCTGGCTTCTTCCTTAAGGTAATGCGAATCCAAGGTTGTTCTAGCAAGATAGCATAGAAGACGGCACCAGTTACAAGAGCATAACACGTTCTACCTGGTCTCTGCTTCCCTTCATTTCTCAACTCTGCAGTTCTCACATCAACATCCATGTCACCTCGAGCCTAGTGCAGCTCTGCGCACTTTCAAATGTAATCCTGTTTCATACAGTTTTCATTGTCATGATATAAAATCGCAATTCGCAGTTTTTCGGAACGAATGATAAAAAATAAAAAAGGACGCAATAAGCAGCTTTTAAAGTTTTTTAATAAGTACTCGCATGCACATATCTTGTAGGCTAGTTATTACATTAAAAATTATATATATATATATATATATATATATATATATATATATATATATATATATATATATATATATGCTAATATGGTTTAAAAGAGATCAACGCGCGTGAATTCATTCAAATACTTATTTTCAATTAATGTTCGGAATAATACTGTGGTGTGGTTGTAATCAATCAGTTTATCATTTTGGTATACAGTAGGCCTATTACTAAAAATTATAGTAACTTTTTTTCTGGAAACATTACTTTCAGTATTAATGGGCACTTGTTAGATTTACAAAAATGGTATATAATAAAAAATATTTTACCATGTTTGACAGTGTAGTGTGTTTTTGTAAAAGCTAAACCTACCTCAACACAGGCGACGGTAAGACAAACATTAGGGAAGTGTTTTCAGTGCCTGGTTACAGAACAGTCGGTGCTAACAATGACCTCGTTTTAACACTCGCTGTTTATATATCTGGATGTCCCGTTTGTCATTTCGACAGAGCCAAAATAGTTTGGCAGTAAGCCAGGTGAAGCAACTTGTTCTTGGCATGAGATTGCGTAGACAACGGGCAGGTGAGATACATTTCTACGGTCTGAAGTGTCACGTAAAGAAAAACTTGGCGTCTAGTTTTTATGCCACAATATTGTTCTTGCTAACGTTCAGGTGCCATTAACATTAGTTACAAATATGTTTATATTTATATTTACAATATACTACAGTTTATGTTACCGTAATACTCGAAATTAAAATTTTTCTGTAGTTTCATTAATTCAATTGTTGAAGGAAAAAAACATTCAAAATCATTATAATTATAACGAAACGAGAAACAAATTTTATGCAATTAAAAAATTCAGTAAAACCACTTAATAAACGTGGAATATTTACAGGTGTTACAGGCAGCTCGCAGTTCCTAAATACAGGTCAAAATTAACGAAATAGACATATATAAAGCAATAAAGTCTTCGCCCATGTCCTATCAATCCAATCGAACTATCCAAAGCTATATTCTAGTGTGATTTTACAACAACACAGACAAATTAATACAATACGTTATAAAATACTTTTATGTTAGTCCATTAGCTCACTGATTTTAATCCTTTTAGTTTTGTGGTACTATTATGTAACTGACAGCAGTCATATACCACCTAATTAACACGGTCGCTAATGTATATGCCATAAATTAAAAATTTATACAATATGTTGTGACGTTCATAAAACATTTATCTATCCTTTTTGCTTGTATTCACGTGTTTATATATATATATATATATATATATATATATATATATATATATATATATATAAAACAGGAGGGAACGTAAATCGCGGAAAAGAACGTGACTACAGGTAGCCATAGCTAAATCAAGAATACTGAGTCTAGGGCCACGGTTACACGGGCCTTGGAACTAGTTTAAATGAAACTTGCTCAGCCGTACGTGTGGTCACACGGTGTCTGAATTAGTTCATATCGTTGCTGCTTCCTATTCAAACTGAACAGGTTGTTAAGGTTCTTCACCTAAACAACAATCTATATGCCTTGCTGTGATTGGCTCGTTAAACGTCAACAAGCATTGCGCACAAGATGGCTGACAACCCCGTGTTATGTTGCAGCAGCGGAAATGAAGTTATTAAAATGTTTTGTTGGCTACGTATAAGTAAAAATAGTTTCATGTTAAAATATGAGCCCTTCAATATATTTGCAACGGAAAAATAATGTATGCCATTTCCAGTACTCTTCTATGCATGAAGCAGGCACGTGGTCGTTCGCGGTTAAAGTAACTTTTCGAAAATCCTTGCCACGTTCCATAAAGTTTAATATTTGTTAAAATTTTTTGTGTTACGAAGAGTTTTTGTCACCACATAACATATTGCACCAACATATGAGTGCGATACAAGCTTTGGGACGGGGTAAGTCGAGCTTTCAAAAGGTTATGTTTATCGCGACCGACGCACTTTTAATATGTAAACAAGTAACTTAAAAAATATAACGTAAATTTGACGTGTCTCCAGCTACTTTCCTCTGTTTACCTTTTGTACGTACAGTAGGTTAAACGGTTAAACCAAACATAACCTCAAAACAGTATACTGTCGTATCAAAACACAATCGATTTTGACTGCGACAATCGAGTGCCATGTAACCACGCGAACGTGTTCACTTCGGCAGCTATACACTGAACGTGTTTAAAAATGGCTGAATAAATCTCTTTCGGTTATCTACTTCAGGCCGCCGTGTAACAGTGGCCTAAGAACCACGCTTCTGTTGTCTACAATATGGGCGTACAACCACCATGAAAGTTGAGTTGATGAACTTGTGAAGTGAAGGTAAATCAACAACCATTAATAACGGAATATTGACCTACCGAATTCTATTCGAGTGCATGATGACCCGTGCGCAGGGAACAAAGTGTGACCACAATCCAATCACATACGTTGGAAACAAGAGGTCGCCTATGTTGTTATGTATGTATTTCTGTACTTGTACGTTTGTAGGAATCTATTGAATTGAATAAATAACTGGAAGGACATAAGGAACAAAAATGTACATGTGTCCGAACACGGTCAGACAAACCGTCACTGAGATACAGACTCTCCGGAGCATTATCGCAATACCGATAGGTAGGCAACCCGTGTAGCACGTATATGGTGACATGCTGCCAAGACGTCACTGCAGGTGTTTGTAATGGATTACACATTAAGCTTGCGCACCGCTTGACAGCGTGTCGATGTGAAACTTTCGTCTGTACAGACCATCTTGCATGACGACTGTATCCATACCACTATAGTCCTGGGCTGCACGTAATTGAAGGACACCAACTTCACCGTGTACAGTACTGTCACTAGATGCTGACGCCACTGCAACAAGACCAAGTCACTCGGAGCAACTTCCCGTTGACTGATGACGCTCGTTTTACCTTAGAAGGTTTACTTAATTGGCACAACACCCACCATTGTCATCACGCATGCCATTCGTGCCAGGGGTTGTCAAGGTCCGATGTAATATATCCGCGAAGTATGGCAAGAGTTCTTAAGAGGATGTTCCACTTGGACTACGACAAGTTATGTGGTACCAACATGATTCGACACTGGCGCATTACAGTGCAGCAGCTCACTAGGAATTAGATCATATCTGTCCCAGGCTGTAGATGGAAGGCGTGAGCCTGTATACTGGCCACTAAGGTCACCGGATCTCAATCCCTTAGACTACTTCTTGTAGGGATTTCTTCAGGAAGTAGTGCACCGGGAACCTATGGAAAGCAACGAGAAATGCGCTTCCAGACTACATGTTGCTGTGGTGCATTTAACCAACACGCACTTGCATGCGGCGCAGGTGGTATTTGTGCGTCATGTGCGTGCCTGTGTTGGGGTAGATGGCGGACAATTTGAACTCATATTGCTTTGAAACTTAAACATTGTAAAGCGAGAATGTTTCCAAGAGTGTGTAAATACAAGAATGTAATCACTATGTCGTGCTATGCGCTGGTACGTACAATTGCAGTTCCAGCGTGTTGAAACAATAAAACACTTGTTATACTGCATTATACACACTAGCAAAGACGTCCTGCCGGCGCCCCTGCATACAAGTATCCATTTACTTCCTTATTGTCATGTGTTGAATATCTCTAGGTTATATGGCTGATCATCGCTAGTGTTCCTGAGAAGCACGCCACCATGTACGCGCTACACCGGTTGCATATCTGTCGGCGTTGCCGTAATGCATAATACTCCGACATTTGAGTGTCTGTATCTCAGTAATGGATTGCTTGGGCGTGTTAGGACACGTGTACATTTTTGTTCCTTGTATCATTCCAGTTATTTATTAATTATGATGGGTTTCTACAGACACGCAGGTACATAGACACATGCATATACACAGGGGCGACCCAATGTTTTCAAAGTATGGGATGTGATGGCTGTTACGCTTTACGTACCATTATGCATATAAATGACTACGAAACATCAACGTTCCATTCGTAGTGGTTAATGATTTTTCGTCACTTCACATGTTCGTCAACAAAACTTTCACGGTGGTGGTACGCCCATACTGTTGACAATAGAGGCGTAGTTCCTATGTTCATTATTCTTTATTTAGGTCTAGCTACTTGCACTCACATAACTTTCCCGCTATTCATATCCCAGAGTGTTTACATGCACACATAGGTATACATATATACGCATATATGTATACATGTGTGCGTGTGTTTGTCGATTGGTATGATTACAGCACATGCTAAACAGTTGGTTGCAAGTAATGACTATACTGAATTACAGACATTACGCGCATGTGAGTTAATTTAGGCATATCATTGCAGGTTCAAGTCTACTGAATAAATAAAATATAAAAGCATAATAAATATTCCATTGTATGCCTACGAAATTCTCATACCAATTCGGAAAAGAGCTCACAGTGTTTAAAGCTGAATATATTTTTATCAAATTCATCTAAGAACCATCCCGATAATACAAGCTTTCAATTAAAAAAAAAATCAATGAAATCATTTGATCCGTTTGAAAGCTACGAAGCCACATACATGTACAGACGTAATGCTTATAACACTCCTCCTCTTTCTTCGGCAGTTAAAACTGCTTTTTCCGGCAGGGAGTTACAGAATGTTTATAGGTTACAGTACATGCGTCGTACACCCAGGGAAATCTATACCGTACCGTTGTTATTGAAAACAAGTAAACAAACTTCAGTTCAGTAAAACTGAAATTCTTAACGTTAATGCAACTAACACGCAACATGCCCACCACTCAAACTCATGTTTGTCATGTTTCATGTGTGTATTTCGGAAATATGTTTCACAAATTAGGTAAATGATCATTTACTACAGCAATAATTACTTGCTTTTTCATGCACATAATCCAGCCACAGACACGTACTTGTCATTCCTTGTATACGTTGCATCCTTGGAATTTTTAACAAGAGGAACAATATTGTTCATTTGGAGCATAAGTCTTCAAAAAGACACCATACAACGTTCAGACAAGCTAGTGACAGACAAGTTCTAAGCAATAACATGGTGACCAGCCCTGTGATTTTCATGAAGGGTTAGCATCTTCGGTTTGGTTTCTATAGTAGTTGAAGCTCTAGTCAGTGTAAGTCAGTGCGTTAAACAACGTTGTTTTGAACTTTCTAATATTATCCAAAATTAAAAAACGGGTAAATATCTCCCGTTATCTTTTCGTACGATAAAAGTCACGTTATTAAATGCAGTTCACTTTCATACGGAATAACCCCCAGGAGTTTGTATCCATATTTTAGAAACATCCTATTGCATGTACATGTGAAACTTCTTCATCCAAGTTAACTGTTTGAAATACATAGCCATGTCGATCAATAATTGTGACATTAGCTGGTGAATTCATTCGATTTATGTATTACTTAACCTTCTTATAGAGTAAATTGTTCTGGAATAAATTTCTGAATTCCATTAACAATTACTCGGTTTGAACTACTGGGAAAATGGATAAGTATCTTTGCATTGTGCACATTCTTAAATTTTAAGACAGATATTTCGTGCATGTAGCAAAACCATCGGGGAATAAATAAACGTGTTAGATAATTTTGCGATTTTGTGAAGCTTATTTACTTTTGTCATGGTTTATTACTTTAGTAATGCTTTATTACTTTAGTAACATTGATTCCCTCAAATAACCTCATTTTAAATAATATGAAGTGTTTACTGTGAATGAAATGCGAATAAAATGATGTATTTTTTCTGTGGTAGGTCTCTCGTTTTAGATCCTATATTCGAGTTTATATCCACTTACGTGTAGGTCTTGTAATACCGTGAACTAAGTGACGCACGCATGTTTGCAGGCTGTCAAACTTTGTAGAGTGTCGTCGCTTGTTAGAGACGACTCCTATTAACTTGTTAAACTGAGACGACACCTGCGAACTTGTTAAACTGAGATGACTCCTGCTAACTTGTTAAACTGAGATGACTCCTGCTAAATTGTTAAACTTTATACTGTGCAGTGACACGTAACGCGAACATCCAGTTAGTCTGCCTCAGGAACGATCACTTCCACGCCGTCGCCTCGCCAATCATCGACATTTTCCAAGCCGGAGCTACGAGGAATAGCGACTGTTGATGTTTACATTAACCCCGTTCGTACGTTACAGCTTGTATCGATTTCCATTCGAGCATTTGAAGCTAATAATTTAAAAAGTCCACGAGTTTACACCAATTTGCAATGTATAATAATGTAAAAACATTGTTAACACAGAAAAACATTTTAGGACACTTAGGATTATTAGCTGTCATGCTGGGTAAATATTCCTGTAATTTATACTGAGGTCAATTTAAGAGACGCAAGCGTATGGACAGGTTATGTAACTTTGCCACTACTAATCCCTACTTAGACGTAAGGAAAATACACGTTAACTTGGCCCTACGACTGTGTTGCAGTCAATCCAATCTCACAAGTGCGTTTATAACGGCTGCATAAGATAATTTAGTAACACACAATATGTTTTTCGATGTATTATTGCACATTAAAATTTGTTTTTCAAATATTAGAAATCATCGTTCTAACATTTAAATAATTCTTAGAAATAAACATACACAGCATTAATTGTGTGTACTTCCGCTTAACTTCAAGTATTTTTTTGGCATTAAATTTGATAAATGTTGAATAGTTCCTCGGTATATTTCGCGAAATGTAGAAAATTGTAATGGTTTGACGACGGTAACGCTTGTTGTGTTTTTACAGGAGACCACATTCATTCCCACATACATGGACTTGGTACCAAATATTCTGCACACACAGATAATGAAATGCTGCCGGCAAGTTGCCACGAGCCACAATGATTGCATGCTAGGCGAGGGAGGCTAATTATAAGACACGAGCAGCTCAGCTCGTTGTACAAACACACGTTGCGCAAATTTCTGGTTGTGGAAAGACGGGTGGTATTGTAGTGCGGCTACTGTGCACAGTGGCGAGAGATGTCAGCCAGCTATTTCAGTACCTCCGCGCTGGGACTACACCCACGAGCCGAGCCACAGAGCAGGCGAGCTTACAGAACCACAGCCTGCGTGCCGGTACTCACACATACAGAGTCTGATACTACAGAGGATACAGTTCTATACAGCTGCGAGCAGTTATAACGTAACATGCTTATTTTTATTATAAATTCCGTACTTAGTAAAACAGCTTTATGTTTCAACGTACACAATTTTCTGACACTTTAAAATGACGTATCTTCAACGAACCAAAAGTAACAAGTCTTTATTTGAGTACAGCGCGTACGTACGTTGTTTGTTGTCGTAGTCAGCGAAACACTAAGTGATTAGCTCTTGTTTGGCGGGTTGTGTTTGAAACTCCAGTTTTCCCGCCCATTTATTCCAAAACTTCACCTTGCTGTTAGGATTTGACCGTTATACAAATACACTTCACTTAATAAGTATTGGTTGTGATCTTAGTGCAAGGATGTTTGTTGACCTCAATCATGCTCATGATACACCTGCAAATCTCCCTCTTATGCACACGTAGACAGTTACACTATCCAGGTGATCTTAGTGCAAGGATGTTTGTTGACCTCAATCACGCTAGTGATACACCTACAAATCCACTTCTTATGCACACGTGGACAGCTACATTATCCAGGTGATCTTAGTGCAAGGATGTTTGTTGACCTCAATCACGCTAATGATACATCTGCAAATCTTCCTCTTATACACAGCACACGTGGACAGCTACACTATCCAGGTGATCTTAGTGCAAGGATGTTTGTTGACCTCAATTACGCTCACGATACACCTACAAATCGCCCTCTTATGCACACGTGGACAGCTACACTATCCAGGTGATCTTAGTGCAAGAATGTTTGTTGAACTCAATCACGCTCTCGGTACACCTACAAATCGCCCTCTTATGTACACGTGGACAGCTACACTATCCAGGTGATCTTAGTGAAAGGATGTTTGTTGACCTCAATCACGCTCATGATACACCTACAAATTGCCCTCTTATGCACACGTGGACAGCTACACTATCCAAGTGATCTTAGTGCAAGGATGTTTGTTAACCTCAATCACGCTCATGATACACCTAAAAATCGCCCTCTTATGCACACGTAGACAGTTACAATATCCAGGTGATCTTAGTGCAAGGATGTTTGTTGACCTCAATCACGCTCATGATACACCTACAAATCCACCTCTTATGCACACGTGGACAGCTACATTATCCAGGTGATCTTAGTGCAAGGATGTTTGTTGACCTCAATCACGCTCATGATACATCTGCAAATCTTCCTCTTATACACAGCACATGTGGACAGCTACACTATCCAGGTGATCTTAGTGCAAGGATGTTTGTTGACCTCAATCACCCTCACGATACACCTACAAATCGCCCTCTTATGTACACGTGGACAGCTACACTATCCAGGTGATCTTAGTGAAAGGATGTTTGTTGACCTTAATCACGCTCATGATACACCTACAAATTGCCCTCTTATGCACACGTGGACAGCTACACTATCCAAGTGATCATAGTGCAAGGATGTTTGTTGACCTCAAACATGCTCATGACACACCTACAAATCGTACTCTTATGCACACGTGGACAGCTACACTATCCAGGTGATCTTAGTGCAAGAATGTTTGTTGATCTCAATCACGCTCTCGATGCACCTACAAATCGCCCTCTTATGCACACGTGGACAGCTACACTATCCAGATGATCTTAGTGCAAGGATGTTTGATGACCTCAATCACGCTCATGATACATCTGCAAATCTTCCTCTTATGCACAGCACACATGGACAGCTACACTATCCAGGTGATCTTAGTGCAAGGATGTTAGTTGACCTCAATCATGCTCATGATACACCTGCAAATCTCCTTCTTATGCACACGTAGACAGTTACACTATCCAGGTGATCTTAGTGCAAGGATGATTGTTGACCTCAATCACGCTCATGATAGACCTACAATCCACCTCTTATGCACTCGTGGACAGCTACATTATTCAGGTGATCTTAGTGCAAGGATGTTTGTTGACCTCAATCACGCTCATGATACATCTGCAAATCTTCCTCTTATACACAGAACACGTGGACAGCTACACTATCCAGGTGATCTTAGTGCAAGGATGTTTGTTGACTTTAATCACCCTCACGATACACCTACAAATCGCCCTCTTATGTACACGTGGACAGCTACACTATCCAGGTGATCTTAGTGAAAGGATGTTTGTTGACCTCAATCACGCTCATGATACACCTACAAATTGCCCTCTTATGCACACGTGGACAGCTACACTATCCAAGTGATCTTAGTGCAAGGATGTTTGTTGACCTCAATCACGCTCATGATACACCTA
>PNEQ01003632.1:77760-106843 GCA_003012365.1 Medauroidea extradentata | reverse complement strand
TTTTTTTTTTTTTTTTTTTTGCTGAACTACGAGTTTTGAATATAGTACTAAAAACACCTGACATAGAGATGAAATTGTTCAATGTCATTCATTCTATTAAGAGCAAAACACAAAATTGGATATCTAATTTTCATGAATTTATTTCTTGCACGTTGCCCTGTATTTAGGTACCGTACTTTGACATTGCGGGGTAACTTTGGCCACTCAAAATTTTGGTTTTTATATTGTTTAGTGACGAAAGTTTCAAACATTAGCTATAAGGATAAAAGGAATTATTTAAAATACTCGGCTCAGATTATCTGTTAATTTACCAGATAACCAAAAAACTAATATTTTGAATAGTCAAAGTAACTCCGGAAATTGTCAAAGTAACCCCGGTTTACGATACACGTTGCCCTATATTTAGGTAAATCTATCACAGTTTACCTAGTTTAATCCCTTTGCGTTTTAGTTCTTCTCAAGAATTACAAATCATACACTACACATAAATGGTGCAGAAATAGACTGTATCTGCATTTTACAATCCAGAAAATCCAATCTAAAAAAAACTAATGATTTCTTTATGTGACTTCCTTTGAAGGTAGTTTCGATTAATTAAAATAAAAAAAAATGATAGTACTGTAGTTCCAGTACTAAACTACAGAATCGTACCACTTAAACTTTGGAGAAAATTTATTTTTCTCACCGCAGGGATAAAAGATCTTATACTGCCGTTAGTACTTGCCATAAAAAAAAATGAAACTGCGTGTTTATGTAATGGCGAAAGCATATTGTCACTGTGGCAAAATAATGCAGCTCAGAATTAAAGTTGCTTTTCTTCTCAGAGTCCTGAATGTTTGTGGATCCAATCGCGGAAAGCAGAGACTTTGGTGTAGACCCCTGGGACCGCTGGCAGGCCGCAGTCTTCGCCGAACGACACTATCCCTACGAGCGTGTCGTTGTACACTAGCGGACCGCCGGAATCTCCCTGAGAAACAACAAACACATGAGGCTGATTACTGAACTTAAAAGCTGAAGTTACAACATTCTGTCCGTCAGTCACGTGAGCGTCAACCAGTCAGATGAACTAGTAATACCACCAATCCGCCCGTCAATAGCTTGAATGGATGGATGGATGGATGGATGGATGGATGGATTGTTGAAAACACGCCCTTTCCCCGTTGGTCTCATTGAAAAAGTAGTTTATTATCTGTTGATTTAAAAGGTTTTTTTTATCGTGTTGCGTGCCTGATGTCTACAAATATATTCAATTTCCTTTTGCCTGCGACTTTGCTTGCGTTAAAGTCTTGTATTTATTACAATATTATATTTTTTGGTTACCGTAATGTTTTTGAAAAAGTAATTTATGCTTTAAAACTGTAAATGGGAGGAGATACAACATTATATTAAATAAAATAAATTAATATGTCACGTAAAAAATGTAAATAATAATTTCTCTAATGAAAATACGTTTAAGATTAAAACGAAAAACGTAAAGCGCATGCAATAGGTGGTAACTGATGCATGGATAGTTCACCGAACTCTCTAATGATTTTATTGCGCTGCAAATGACATGGACTGTTGTGTGAGTTTTCTGTACAACATGTACTATTTTAACTCACTACTATTATCTATTCCATGCACCCCACGTTTTTCGTTTGGATCTTGGAAGTATTTTCATAAGAAAAATTATTTTGTACTTTTGAGTCCGCCTTTAAAATGTGGCATCAAAACGTAATTATCTTTAAAATTAATTTCTAGTCTTGTGTATGTGAAATTTTGCAGTCACGTGTTTTAAAAGTAAGTATATCAAAAGATATTTTTTATTTGATAAATAATTATTTTTTCCACAGTGTCTCCCTCTTATATTGAACTGTCATCATTTCCAGAGCTATATTTGAAGTTCCATGTATCTAACTCAACGGGAAGTTAGTTTACCGCGGTTTAAAAAATAATTAATGTAAATAATTACTTTCTAATTATTTTCTTTTATATTGAATTGTATCCAGTTCTAAGCTATGTTTGAAGTTTCATGTCTCTGGCTCATCGCGAAGTTAGTTTAAAATCGATTGCAAAAGTTGTACCGAAAGATAGAAGCGAGTAATAAAACCCAATATAAACATATAAACTGTTTATGGTTTTGTTAAAGTTTGATTATTGTGTTCAGGTGATTTCAATGGTTTTCGCTGTTCACATACGTTTAATCACCTGCGTCGATGTTTCAGTAGGCATTTGAAGGATGTAAATATGCTAAAGCAGTGAATAAAATAAATATATTTCTGATCTTAATTAATACACATATGTTTCAAACACAAGCGTTTTATGAATAATTGTAGGTTCACGTTATATGTTTGTTGAATATCAATGAAGGGGGAAAATGAAACTATGTGATGCACAGAAACTATGCCGAGCACAAGATGAAACTGAACTATAACGAAACATTTCTGCAAGTCATTCCTATTCAAAACGTAGGTAGAAAATTTATGAACGATCAGTGTCCAAGCATACTCCAAATAATTAAAATGGTGTACATTTTCTTGATTATACATCTAAATACAGACGTTTATTTCTTAATAATGCGGCCACAGGAATATATTAACATCGACATTCTTGATAATGGGTTATTTTAATTATAAACTGAAAACATAAATAATTGGGTTTCAAATCAAACCCAATCCTTAAAATATAAAGATTGTAATTTTCAGGTTTTGCCTGCCGATTAATAATATACCGTACTTAATAAAAATGTCCGATTTTTATTTTTACCCAACAAATCACCGTTTTAGAGAAATGTAGACATAACGTTCCAACACTGAATCGCTATGTCGGGCTCAAGCACGACTGTTAAATTGGCACATTACGTTACTGGGTATAATGAGACTGTAACTTGGCAAAGGTTGCGTGTGAACTGGTATCCATACTGACCTTATCAAATTATCGCCGATATGTGACTGCGCAGTTTAAAAAATGCCAGACTATTTGACATATATTATTGTTATTTCATCACAGAAACACTGTTTCGCTTACAAGTGATGTTACAGAAATAAGGGGAATCGAGAACGCTACATAATGAGGAAGGTCCTGAGATATTGGTCGGGAAACCCACACCCACACGTCTCATACCGTTGTGCCGCATGTGTCTC
The DNA here is from genome assembly GCA_003012365.1 of Medauroidea extradentata. Taxonomy (NCBI): domain Eukaryota; kingdom Metazoa; phylum Arthropoda; class Insecta; order Phasmatodea; family Phasmatidae; genus Medauroidea; species Medauroidea extradentata. The sequence goes on along the minus strand of PNEQ01003632.1, from coordinate 103,721 downwards.
ATGCGATACAGCTGCAACCGCACGCTACACAATATAGTGCCATGTAGCACGACGAATACGGCACGATTTCCCTCACGGATGTTGCTATGATTTTAACTGAGGTCTCGCCAAAGATACGTGCAACTTGCATTATCACTGGTTCAGTTACTAGTTGTATCATACACAGTGTTTCCTTTCGCAAACTTTCTCAATATTATTTTTTTTCTTTCGCCAAGAATGTTTTGTAAAACCGTTTTTTAAATTAAAAAACTAAAAATTTTAACGTTCGACAATAGAAGTCTTAGGCAGCGGGTTTGAAAAAAAAAACCCGTGACAGCGAACATAACATCGAGGTCTTTAGCGCTGGTGAGGGGTGAAATGAAGTGAGAATGGAGCAGAATCGGAATGAAAGGGCGGTGGAAACGGAAGATCCCCGAGAAGACCCGCCGGCCAACAGCATCGTCCGGCACGATTCCCACGTGCGAAAATCCGGGAACTGACCCTGCCGGGAAACGAACCCTAATCGCCTCGGTGGGAGGCGAATGGTTTGACCATTCTGCCACCTCGGCCCCATGTACGATAATACCAATAGGGTTTGGAAATACACAGATAGAAATAAGTGTTGGATTTCAAACGATACTCCTACAAATAAAATTATATAGTCATCGCTTAAAGTTCCATAGGAAGATGAATAATAGTAAATCGTCACACGTTATATGAGTGTCTTGCGCGTGGTACTGATACTGCGTCACATACTTTGGTCTGCAGGACCCTTGGCGCTCCATAAATTTTTTGGTCACACCCATACAAACGCAGACAGTCTAAGGGAGTAAGGCTGATTTCAGTGTGAAGCAGCGGCGGAAATAAATCGTGAAGGAAACGGGAACACAGCGAGAAAACCCTCCGGCATTCGGCCACTTGCGCCGCGTTGCCCACATTTAAAATTAGGAACATATCCTCCGGGAATCGAGCACAGAGCGCTGTGGTGGAAGGCGAGATGTGACTTGAGTCATTTTAGTGATGCCTCAAATGATGCACTGTTCAATTAAATAAATCCCATACTGATACATATACACGCCGAATCCGCGTTCATTGAATTTTATTGCCTTGAACGCAGTCAGAGATATCATTAACCACTTATGCAAAATACCATTTACGTATTTGAGTAATTTACGTGCAACTGTTCACTCTGGCGTGGAAATATTAATTATTAGCCAAAATCATTCCTCGATGCAAGCCACAAAATTTTATGCTAACAGTAGTTCGAGCGAGCCTCAGTCAGAAAATAAAGCGAAATTTGTAGATCTTTACAGTGTATTAGATCTTTGTTTGGGGTTGCGTGCTAATTTGTTTGTCAGTTGCCAATCGTTTGCTGTAATTAGACTTTACAAAGCCAAAATGATTTCATAATAATTGCATCGGTCATTTTTGAAACAATGTAAGTAAATTTTCTACCATAATGGGTTGTGGGTACTATATTTTGTGCAGAGTTAGTCAATGAAGTATGGGTTTTCCCAATTGAACTCATAGTTCAGTGCCTTGCTTCAGTCGCAAGTGACGCTTAATGTGGTTTAATAATACGTGTATTTGCCTCTGTACAAAACCATAACACCTACTACTCATTTCAGTAGAAAATGTACTTACGTTGTTTCTCAAATGTCTGATTCAATTAACATGCCAATGAAAATTATTCACTTAGCATTTTTTTTTTTTTTTTTACTTTTTCATATTATCTATTTTCAAGAGAGCTGAAAAAGATAAAAATCTACAAATATTTAAAATCAGTTGCCGTTTGTTTCATAGGTCTGAATTCTTCATGAGTAGGCCTTCTCTGCATTTTAACGTACGGTTGTACTATAACAAGGCTTGGTATTGATCCTTATCACAGAGTACAATTTATTTACCAACCAGTTTCTTGACTGTGTAAAGTTTATTGAGTTTGATTAAGAATCTCCTGATGCTCGAAAAATAATTACTTTGCAACATAGCACCTGTAAATTATCCCAGACATTCGACTTAGCACCCGCTACGGCTATCGTAAAATTTTTACTTAAATTTTCATCGTATCGGGATTGGGAAGAAAACACTAATATTATTTCAGCAGCGCCACCGTAATATATCTGCGTATTAGGTAGAATAATATTAAAGGAAATAAATACCAACTACTCATATTGTCAGTACAGACATTTAGCACCTATGCAGAGATTTAGTTTTCAGGATCTGAGAAATTTAATATGTTTATAACACCAAGCGAAAACTCTTGTGCTACGCTAAGTGAAATATTGTGGTGATAATTTATATGTTTATGTGTATACCACGGTCGTAGAAGAACAGGTCTGGACACTCGTCTATCTAACAATGTATTTTGCTTGACCCCCTTGTTGTTTGGCTGTAGTTCGTCTAGTTACCGAGAATGTCGTACTTTTTGGCGCTGTTTTCCGGGCGGTCGGACTCAAACTCCGCCCACTTTTTTCTATTGTTACATTTATAAAGTAAATAAAGATTGCTGGAGCCTTCTCTTAAAATTGTGAGCGAAGAAAGTATTTCGTAAATTGATAAAAAATACGTTTTGATAAATTGTTTATTTTAGCGGAAAGGAAGTGGGCGGAGTTTAGTCCGAACGCCGTAACATCAGCGCCAATAAAACACAATAAGCTCGGTAACTTGGTGAACAACAGCCAAACAACAAGGGGGTCAAGTTTCCAGGCGAGTGTCCAGACCTGTTCTTCTACGGCCGTGGTGTATACATATATTTATTTATTATCAGTATCGCCATTTCTATAAGATTTCTATATGTACAATCTAAATTTTTCTCTATGGATTCTATGTTGAACACTGCAGTACGATTAACCGTTTTGATGAAGACTCTTGATATTATAGATTATGTAATAATAATAATCAAGTAAATAAATGGACCAGATATATACAGGTGTGGATAACGTTTATATACGAAGCTACATTATGCGTTCTGGGACTTAACCACGTGTTCTTGTTTGACAATTTATTGGTCTTATATCGGTTGAAGACACTGGGTTATTTTACAACAACAACATAGCTTATATGTATTAGATTACTAACAGTTCCGTGTATCTATTAAAGAGACATATTTTTTTCATCTCTCTTCGTGTCTTCAAAAAATACAGTCGTAATGTATTTTGATTTTTACCGTCTTTTGCACGAAATTGCGTACAAAGCAAATTAACACATTTTTGATACACGTATACAAATTCAACAAATAAGCTGGAAGCTCATTAAGTTCAAACGCCATACAATTTTTTTTGTGTTTTTTATTTAAATAATTAATTCCGACCGTTTTCAGGCGTAAAAAGTATTCATAGTTTTATTCAAAAATAAATAATAAAATATTTTGTTTCCTAAATGTGATGCTGGCGGGTTGCTTTTTAGATTTTGATTAGCTTTTTTCAAAGAAATGGAAGCGAAAAGAAAGAAGAAATTGTTCCGCTGGTTTGAATAAGTTATTCTGAATTTGTATTATTTGGAAAAAAACAGTTTGTATACTTGAGTATGTTTTAGAGAGTAAGCGCTGAGAACAACCATCTGAAAAACTGGAGGCTGTCTAGTAGCTCGGGTTGTAAGTCGACGCATGGAAAATCCCTTCCGATGTAAAAGACCACAAATCTGGCGTCCGACTAGTTACATGATAATGTTACACGTTTCCTGGTTGCAGAGATGTTCAGGTTTGATAATATGGAATGGCATCAAAGTAAATATTAATGTAGCATGTTGTATTTGACTGGTTTGTTAAGTTATTTTTTAGAATTTTTCACGAAATGGCACTTGAAATTAGCACATCTCAAATTAAGGGCCCTCATTGGCTTAGCAGCCTGATCACTTGCCTCGTGACCTTGTGATACAGGCTCGGTACCCGGCGGGGTTGACCCCGATTTTTCGCGCGTGGGAGATATGGCGGACGTTGCCACTGACAGGCGGGTTTTTATCGGGGCTTTCCCGTTCTCCCCACACTTTGCGATAGTTTTGTGAGAGTCATTAAAAGTACATCAACTGATCGTCTTTTTAATGTTAGCTTACCTGTGTCTGGAAAAATACATCTTCTCGGTATCGGGCTTGTATATTTTTGGCGATAGTTAGGTAAGTGCCATAAAAAAAAGACATCCAGTTGTTGTCTTTTTAATGACATTAAATCTGTGTCTTGGAAAAGACATCATGCCGGCAACGGGCCGGTATCTTTTTGGCGATAGTTTTGTGAATGTCATTAAAAGGACATCCACTGGTTGTCTTTTTAATGACAGTTCACCTGTGTCTGGAAAACGACATCTTGTCGGTATCGGGCCGGTATATTTTTGGCGACAGTAAGGTGAGTGCCATAAAAAAGACATCTACTGGTTGTCTTTTTAATGGCAGCTTACCTGTGTCTGGAAAAAGACACCATGTTTGTATCAGGCCGGTATCTTTTTTGCGATAGTGGTTTAAGTGTCGTACAAAAGACGGTGGGCCACTGTCTGTTTAACGACAGCTAACATGTGTCTGGAAAAATTATATTACTGCCGGTAATGGCCGATATCTTTTTGTTACTGTTGGTTGAGTGTCGTAAAATACGACATTTGACCGGTGTCTTTTTCATGACAGATTGCCAGTGTCTGGAAAAAGACTTCATGCCGGTAATGATCGGATATCTTTTGGCGATTGTCGGTTCGGTGTCGGAAAAAGACAGCGTGCCGCTGTCTGTTAAACGACAGCTAACCGGTGTCTGAAAAAAAATTCCTGCCGATAACTGGACGATGTCTTTTGATTCAAAACTGGTTCAGTGTCGGAAGAAGGACATCAGGCGGGTGTCTTTTTAGTGACTGCTGACTGGTGTCTGGAAAAAGACAAGAAGCCGGTGTTGGTCCGCTGTCTTTTTATGTTGCAGATATTGGAGGACAGTTCAGACAGCGGGCAGATATCTTGCCGACAGATAGTGTTTGCTGGGTATGTTCAGGAATTAAAACGTATATTGGTGATAAAGGCAGACACTTCGCAAATCGTCTTATAGTTTACGTATATTATCAGATACTTCAAATAACATTCGCAAATATTGTATGGTAGGACAATGAATCGTAGGCAAATAAGTGTTAACTATGTGTTATCATATTATATTTTTCTAGTTACCATTCCAATTATTCTATTTTCAGCATGAATCACTTTGCTTACTGATGCTTCCTAACAAACAAACACACACTGTGTTAAGTTTTTATGAGTCTACGGACATTTAATGTTTCGTATGTTTATATAAATCTGGATTTTAAGGCGGTGAAAATACATACCACACATGCATCAATTCTTCCTTCAGCATAGCCTGCACACAGCATGTTGTCCAGTATCTCCTTAGTTGGATACGCCTTGCGACATTTTTCTTGCGATGTTATTGGGATTTTGGCATATTGCAGAACTTTTGGGTACGATGTCTTGTCATTCGCCTGTAAAAGAAAAATTGCTGTTTTAATAGAATAGGGGATAATGGGATAAAAATATTTACGATATGGTCACCTATTTGGAGGGGGAGGGGGTACTGGGCAGTAAATCTTCCCTAGAAACGGTATTTGCCAATCAGTCGTCTCAGAAACCAAAGAAAACAACAAAGCTAAACTCACCAGTAGCAGTCTTCGGCCGAATAATTACGTATGCTATACCTGAGAGAGTAATGGTTATGTTCTTGGAAATCGATGTTTTTTTTTGTATTCTGGTGCGTTAACTAGTAATGACATTGAAAAATAGATAAATTAGAATGCCACGTATGTTATACCGGAAAATGTACATCCTAAAGTACGATATCCCCACAAATAATAACAGCCAATTATTCTTTGTTGATTTTTTTGTCATGCCTCCCCCCTCTCCTCTGGCAACTCTTGCAGCGTCTGCTTCCGCTGAAACGCACGCCAGTAAAGACAGCCGAGAATATAGTCTCCAACACGGATGCAAAATCCTAACTCACCAATTAATGGACAGCAGCTTTCGCAGGAAAGAAACGCTAATAAAAAAACACTTGGAACTAGGTTAGCAGAATATCAGAAACCGGGATTGAAAGCAAAACGTTTGACACCACATTCCAATACTGGAGGTGAGCACTGATTTGACTGACAGTCTGTCAGTTTCCATCAGCAGTAACTGAAACAGTGGTGGTTCGAAATGGACGCAATTGACGTCTGGAACCACATCAGTAATCAGTCATTATTTCATCATCGTCAGTGATCTGAGAGTTTCAAAACGATTGGCAGCCATGAATACGAAAATAAAAGGAAACTCGTGCGTGAATACGAATATAACTAGCAAACACATATTATTAACATGTTCAAAAGCTTACATTCTTATACGAATAATTATGTTTCACAAAATTACCCGATAATATGCTTCTGAGATATATCAATGTAATTTTAATATTATTTTTGAATGGCTACTTTGGAAAAACGTTCTCAAGAAATATTTTTATGTTTAGTAAACATAGTCTTATGTATGCATGATGATTTTAATGTTTATAAAATTTTCTAGAGAACAAATGTTTTGAATCTCTTACCGAAAACGGGGATCGCGGTGGCCGAGAGGTCAGACCTCTCGGCTCTCACCAAGGCGGCCTGGGTTCGATTCCCGGCCGGGTCGGTCCCCGGATTTTCGAATGTAAAGATCGTGCCGGACGATGCCACTGGTCGGCGGGTTTTCTCTGAGATCTCCCGTTTTCCCCGCCAATTAATTCCGGCGCTACTCCATACCCACATCATATCACCCTTCACCAACGCTAAAGATCTCAATGTTAAGCGCTGACCAAAACCTCTTCACTCACTCACTCGTACCGATAACTGTTTTCACTGACAGTACACGTCCTCCCGAGCTCCAGAGGAGTCAGTAGTCGTTGCAGCCTCGCACGAGGAGTCAGCCGTGAACAATTCTCAGAGACCATTAGTGCTCGCCAATAGTATCGGAACAGTAACTGACATTACTGGAAACACTGACCAGTGAAATTAGTGAGTATCGGAATGCGGCGTGAAAAAATGAAGGTTACGTAGACAAATGAACCACGAAAATGGTCACAGTTTATTTGCCTATCATTTTCCTAAAAATTATCATTAATCGCCAGAATGTAAGCTGTGCGAACACAGAATCTCCCACAGAAAGTGAGTGAGAGAATTTGGTCAGCGATTAACATCGAGGTCTTTAGCGCGGGTGGGAGGTGACATGAGGTGAGTATGGAGCAGTACCGGAGTGAAAGGGAGGGGAAAACGGTTAACCCCCGATAAAACCTGCCGACCAACAGCATCGTCCTGCACGATTTACACGTGCGAAAATCCGGGGATCGACCCCGCCGGTAATCGAACCCGGATTGGTGGGAGGCGAATGGTCTGACCGTTCGGCCACCGCGGCCCCCTCCTGCAGTAAGTATTAGTGTATGTGATGTAGAGCAAGTTTCCTTAAAGTCAAACAACCACCTAACAACTTGATACCTAATGACTCGCCTATTTGATATGTTCGCGCCATATAGTAATTTTACCTGTACGTTTGCAGAAAATTTATTTGTAATCTAATTTTTTGTTAGGATTGTTTATACTATGCTAATTAATTTTTAAAGGCCAAATATACCATGGTTTTAGCAAATGATATAATTAAGGAAACTCTCGTTATTTAAGTGACTAGTCAAAGATTAGATATTACCACTGGCACGTAACATACCTTGGTCATTCCCCAGCCAATTGCTGTGGCCTTGGTGCCCACGGGTATCTCGTAGTCCGGCGGTGCCAGTTTGATCGGCTGCACATTTTCGTCGAACTTAATTAACTCAGCTGCCTGGAAAAATATAAAGTTTTAATTTCATTGCTACAATTTAAAACTCCACATTACACAATTTTCAGTCAATTATATCAGCAGCTTGTTTACGAAGTCTAGCTTTTCTCTTGCTCCGTAAAACACATTACCATGTACTTGGAAATTAACTCCGGAATCCGGACTCGTTGCCAATACCCTTCAAAATCTACGTTGCAGTAACGGCACTTGTACCTCAATGGTAATCAGATTGACGTGAACCAGACGTCCACGTATCTTGCTCAGACCGTTTGTCTTGCTACAATTCGCACACTACTCTGGCATCAGGTGTACAACGTATGCAAATATACTAATTATCGGCCGCACCGCTAATTAGTACATCTCTCGGGGCACCTCAGACATTACCTAGGGTGAGTGAAAGTGCGCGAGTGGGATACAGACAGGCAGAAATACATTAATAATTATTTTCATTTAAATTTAGGTCGTTGACAAGTTTCTTAATTTTATTATTGGGTTGGTTTAATTTTACTAGTGTCCTGAATAATGTAATATGTTTTAACTATTAATTGCATCAAGTGTATTCATATGTTCACCATCACCACTTCATCTCATTTCGTTTTGTTGTGTTTTGGCGGGAGGTGCTGCGCCCTCTACACGCCATCTCCCAGAAGCAGGGTCTTGTCCGTCTGACCGCCGAGCAGGGCACACATGAGGGAGAACTGCTCTCGCGCCGCCCCTGGACCTTGTGTAGTGCCTAGTACATATTCAGTCGTGTTCTGTTCAGGGGCCAGACCGCCGTCATTACCGCGGTTACAGTTTGTAGCAAATATTAGTATCATTAAATTCATTAAAAATCAATAGCGCGTTTCATTTCCATAATTCCCGTGTATTTCAGTGTCGAAGAGGCGTGGCCCTGGCCTAAACAAGGGCTAAGTGAGTAAGTTCACACACCCAGGATTAAGATCGCCAACATCAGCGACGCTACTTGGGGGCAGCCACATGGTCGTCGGCCACACGACCTGAGAGATGTCTCGTGCTCGCGTTTCGCCGAGCTAAAACTGCCGAACTGGCGCCTATGGGTCTTCCTTACCTTCCCCTGTACACATTGTCCCTCGTTATTTAGCCTCCACGCATCTCAGAGTCACGTTAAGATATCATAAGTAAAGAACAGTCCATGTGCCATGTTAAAATTACGTAATTAAATGTAAAACTACTTATATTTTTATTATTAAATTACCATATAATGCCGCTTATTTTGAAAATTCTTGTGTGGCAAAAGCAGACAGAATCCACATACTATGCCGATAAACGTGCAGATCACATTCTGGTTATGAGCACCAGCGCGTTGAAGCTCAACTATGTTGATAAAATCGGTTTAATATATTAGCATTAGTTGCCAACTAGTATTTACTAAGTTTCCACCATGTACTATATAATTTATGTAGGATAGCTACAGTAAACTTGCCAACCTTGAGAATCTTACATGTAGGTATGCATTATTCGTACGTACAGAAATAAAGCCTTTACAAAAAACGCGTTGGAGTAGGGCAGGTTTTTACAATAACGTGATAATGCTTTATCGATCACCAGGAGCGAGGTAAGCGCCTGAAATGCTGTTTAGAGTTAAAATGGTGGAAATACAAAAAAGCCTACGTATTTTATACCCGTAGAATGTGACATACGCAGTACATTTTACACGTTATTTTATTCACATTAGTTATAGTATAAGTTTCGTGCTCGTTTCTTTGACATTTTGTACACAGTGCATTCAGTTTCACTTCGTTGTGGTTTTGGTTATGTTTACGGATTATGTTTTCTCGCGCCAAATGACGTATTTCGTCTGCTAACGGCCGCTTTCTCTGCTCGTGAGGCGGGCAGCGAAGAGTGCAACGAGAAGGAGCTGCACTCGCGAGTTCTTGGATGCGTGTAATTTGTTCCTCTACCACAGGTGATTTCTGAACAAACCAACTAAGCTGACTGGCAAACTCTGCAGTATATCAACATGAGAAGTATTTTCCTGTAGCTTCGTGCACACATGGTAATCTTAAGAACTGTCAAAAACTAATAAATAACCATATGCGCTGTTGTCGTCTTGAGAAGCCTACTATTTTCCATCTATTTTTTGTCTGAGCTGTTTCTTGCCTGTGTTCACGTCCATTCGTGTCTTGTTTTTTGTGTTGTCGTCGTCGTTCATCCATTTGATGTCTTTTTCGCACACCCCATTTTTGTTGGTGTTTTATTATATTTTTTGTCTGTCTTTTGTTGTTATTTTTCTTTGCGTCATCCTTCTCCAGTCAACAATATTACATTTAGGAATTAATTTTGTGTACTTTATATCCGTTTTTTGTCTTTGTGTTGTCTTCTGGAATATGACTAAATTCCTGTCAGAAATTATCTATATGTTTTATGTCTGCTGACTACAGATTACTGGCTTTTCTTCCTTTTTTTATTGTGGGTTTTTCTGCAATACGGCAACATTCGCCCGCAATGGTGTAGGTACAAAAAAACTTTGAAGTGCGTGTTTAGGTACAAGAATTGTAAAGTCATATTTATTTCTTGACGTACGTCATGACTACAAACTGGAATGTGTGTTGATGAACTGGCAATTCCGTCGACTGAACGGCAACAATTTTGGTAGCAATGGTGATTGTGTGGTTAATTTTGCAAATTGAATCCGTCTTATTTTTCATCTTCACCTACCTTTAAAAAAAATTGTTGTGTTACAAAAATCAAGGCTATGAAGTGCACAGAATTGCAGTGAAAATATCAGGCTCTATTTCTCATAATTAAGTTATATTTAATCTTGAAGGTATTTACGTAGAACAGGTTCCTGCATGTGACCGTCACAGAAGAAACAGCGTTTTTCTCACTTGAGTATGAAACTTGCTAACGGTGAATGATTGGGTAAAAGCGCAATTACAGTTTTGCAGGGGGATCCCGTGACTACGTATTAGTTTGTATCAGGCTTTAGACACGACTTATCGTACACCTAACACAATGACGTCACAACTTAAAAAAATTGAGATAATAACGTTTGAAAATGAAGATTGGTCGTAGCATATTTATGTGCTTAAATGTTCAAATGTCAGTGAACATCTAACAGATTCACATGTAAAGAGTATTCCAGTTTTTGATATGACGAATTGGTTTAACTCAAAAAAGACTATTTTTAAGTTGTGACGGTATCGTTTTGGTTGTGCGATATATCTGGCAGTGACCACCCCAATAGACACCATACCTTGATAAGCGCTATGTCGTAAGCCTCGCCTTCCATGGCAAACTTCTCGTGTGGGATCGCCTTCTTAACCAGCACCTTGGTTCCTTCGTCGTCCGCAGCCAGGGTTGTGCTGATGCGCATGTCCAAGGCTTCAGTCCTGTACCTACAAGCAAGAACTTTCACCATTACAACTCTGCAGCTCCTCACATGATGAGATAGCGGAGATGGAGATGAAAGGTAAGATGGACGCGAGAGAGCAATATAGCGCGTGAGGCGGGATTGGATTTGTTATTGACATTGCCATTAAATTTGTCATAGTTGCTATTGATACCGCTACAGAGTTATAGCCTTTAAGTGTTTTACTGTTATTTTTATTAAATATCGCTCTTAAATATAATGTTGTCATTACATTTATATAAATACATAATATTTGGAATATTTGTATTTAAATTCAATTATACTGCATTATTGTTTGACTTCCAGCACAGTTATTCTTTTCGTTTAATATTTTAACACTTCTGGTGCCAAACTATTTATATGTATGATGTTGTGAATATTATTTTTAAATTGCTATTAACTTTGATATTGGATGTATTGAAAGTAATATGAAAATTGTTGTAAAAGTTACTATTAAGCTTACTATCGATATTCGTATCATGATAATCTCTTATGCTATTTTTCCTAAAATTGTTATTTATAATGCTATTTACAACTTAGATATTCATAATTGGAGTATAAGTATTCAAAATAAATAATATTATTCAACAGTTCCACCATTGGCTAGTAGTAGTCAATGTTCATTTGATATGATTCAATTCTCAACTATCGCTGTTTTGTTCTGGCACATTAAATTAATACCTTTCTGGTGACCTGATTTTGGCCAACTTTTGATATAGGTCATAACATGTTTCTTGCAATTTTTGGAGGGTTGTGAAGTATATTTACTAGACTAACGACATGAAATCAAGCCCTTCGATAGAGAAGTGACATAGAGCTAAGGGCGAGGGAAACTGACGTACCCCACTGGGAATGGTTCCCTTATCAACTTGTGTGGAGGATGTGGGCGGGTCCCTAACCGCTGCGGTAACAGCTGCTCCGACGTACGAAGTGAGGTGTTGACATGCGTTTGATAAGTGAAAGATTAAAATAGTACTTACATATATGTCAGTTGTAGGTATGGTTTTATCCGAATTCTGGTTTTATCACCTCATCTTTAACGATTATTGGCAAACAGGTTCAACATGTTATTGTTAGTAGCTTACGTCCCTTTTTGACTCAAACTTTACATCCACAAACGTTGGAAAACTATTTGTATCTCACTCCGTTTCTATTTTGAGTAACCGCTTTGTGTCCCCAGTCCTTCAATGTATTGTGTGTGTTCGTTTTCAACAGCGATTTTCAAATAATATTATGTTTATTGGTTCCAGTTACACTGCTTGAAAAACCATTTAGGTGTTTTTTTAAGCTTAATTTAGCTTTGATTCAAACAATATTTTAAATTTGTGGAACGTAGAAATACATAGCACGATAAACTACCAACTACCGATGAGCGAATGATGAATGATATGATCCAACCTCCGTATAAGGTTTATTCGGCTGAAAGACTCCCTGATTTTCCCCGTAAACCTAGAGATTTTTTTCATAAATAAAAATGAGGGGTTCAGAAATATTTTTAAAGTGAAATAACATCTTCAAGTAGGTTTTGCATTTATAAGTATGAAATACTCTGTGGTAATTCCAGTAGATAGATTTTCTTCTTTCTCTGAGGACTTTGATTTTCATGTTCATAGAACGAATTCTGACTGAGAAATTCCAATTATTGCGAACTTTTTAAAATGCTAAAATTAACATGCTACACGCTGTAAAGTAAATCTGCCCACCCAAAAAAGCAGCAAAAAAATTAAAATATGTATTGTTTTGAAATCCCATTACAGTAAAATGAGCGTTTAATTATTTTTATTGCCTTGGTTAGGTGATATGAGAGGGTTTTACGGCCCTTTAACAGCAAGGTCTTAAGAGCCAATGAGGGTGAAGTGAGGAGGAAGGCTAAACAACATCCATACTCGAGCCAGGATTCGAACCCAAGGTCTCTCGCACTGTAGACGGGTACCTAACTTATTACGCTACGGAGACCGACTTATTTGTTTGGAACCAATGTTGGACATTGTATTTAAAATGGTATACGGCACCGAACATCTGGGTGCTTTTAAACGGAATACATTCCTGAAGTTTTTTTTTTCTAAAATTTGTTAACAGTAATCGGATATGGGTATTAAAGTATTCTAGAATAAATTACGTCTTGAACTAACCACTTTTCTAGAGTATATTAACCGTGTTTGAAGTTTCAGAAACATGTGGCTGATCAAATTACAGGGAATTGCTGATGAGAAGAGAAGAAAATCGAGATTTGGTACCCATAGTCCATATGAAAAGTTCACATCCAGGTGCAAGAAGTGTTTCCAAACCCCCCAGGACATTAAATTACGTATTTTGCGTGAAAAAATATGGTACTTACAGATATGCAACATATAGCAATGCTTAAAACTATATGATAACGTCTCAGGTTGCAGCAAACATATTGTATGTATAATAACACGAATACATAGTCCTTTTTTTTACGTGATGAGTTTAAGGCGGCCGCCTACACCACGCTTCAAATTCGTTTCTGAGTGTTCGTAAACAGGTTTTTTCTACGAAAATATTCCACGTGTGCCCATTGTGCCAACGTACGAAAAGATAACAAACGCCAGACAAGGTCGGAACCTCATTGTTAAGACGCCACGCTCATAAAAGACACTTTCTGAGCCCTCCAACATAGCTAAAAACGGCCTTTTCAGACTTCTGTACTTCAAAATGTACTAACCGGATGTATGTGAAACTCATATTCCCACCTGCACTGAACTTAGTTGCAGACTTTCCACCAATAAACCGCTTAGTATCCCTTAGTAAAAACCGTTCGGCGGGAAACTTGCACGCTAGTTCAGCGCTTGGCTCGATGAGGCGACGCGGTATTTGATGCGCGCTTCAAATGTGCATATCCGACTCCGTCTTTAAGAGCGTCTACAGTCATTAATAGTTGAGATGGACAACGGTTGTCAATCACATCTCAAATTTCTTCTTTACACGTCAGCAATCCCCTGGCACAATTTAGCCATATAAACGCGTATAAGCAAAGTGTTCATAAGCAGTCCTGGACGGACTCTTAGTCACCTACTGCAGTGACATATTGTGAAGGACACAGAATGTACTCACGGCTTGACGCAGTGCGCAGCGGTCAGCACCCACCAGTTGCTGATCAGCGCTCCCCCGCAGTTCGGAGCACCGTGCAACCACACTCCGACCTGTGCAGGGGAAATACATTGTTTCTCTACCGGACAAGCGTGGACAACCATGGAATACACAGGAGGATGTCCAGAAACAAACGCATAATAAGTACACTACGCTAATCCTGGACTTAATTGGAGACGAACATGCTAGTGGCAAAATATTGTACGATGACATTTTACATGCGCTACGTGGCAACATAGCATTGTACTTAGCCATCTCTTACGCTTCACAGATATCTTACTTATATTACTACTTTAGTTTCAGGGTGGCTACAGGCAGGGAAAACAGGGAAAACCTGGAAATGTCAGGGAAATTTGGTGTGTCAGGAAAAACAGGGAAATGTCAGGGAGTTCAGGCATTGTGCAGGGAATTTTGTTGAAAATATACCTAAATTATTGGTTTGTCATGTTTACACAGTAATTTGATGCATCCATCTACATAAAAATTATAATCTTCTGGTTGATATTAAAAATTTCATAGTGTACCGACTCCCTTTTCATTTTACTGTCTTCAATTAAATATTATGATTTTACGATGGTTACACTGGGAAAGTAACATATAAAGTAAAAATTTCAAAGTGATATTATGATGACTGGTTGTTCAAAATAAACTTGATTCTTCGTCTGAAGAGTTGAAATATTTCTTCCAAATGTGTGTGTGTGTGTGTATATATATATATTTTTTTTTGTACATGAAATTACTGCTGTGATGGTAGTATGCTGACATAGTAGTTTTTATTAGGCTTATAATTTTTTTTTGTGAATAGGTGCAACTGTGTGAACTTTGTTTTAAAATTTGACTTGTTTTGTGAAAGTGATATTTGTTAACACGAGTACAGCACTAAGTTCTGTATCTGTGATGAGTTCTTTGATGTCATCGCAAGCGATCATTTGGTGAGTAATGTTATGATTTAATTTACATATGGTTGTGATTTTTAGCCAAATATTTTTCAGAAAAAGAATTTAATTTGTAACTGTAAAATATTTCAGCTATACGAATGTCAGGGAAATGTCAGGGAATTTTTTTGGCAGAAACTCTGTAGCCACCCTGAGTTCTGATCTGCATATTATGGGTGTATGTTAAAATCCCGAGCTGTCCAATTATGATTCAATGTTTACTTGAAGTAACATACATATAATACCTGGACGAGTGGCGCAAGTGAGGACTTTCTCCGTGCAGTGTTCCCACATTGCTGAAGTCAAATGCCGCCGTACAACACTTTGCCACTTAACATGTTCGTCTCCAATTTAGCCCAGGATTTGCGCAGTGAGCTTACTGTGTGTTTGTTTCTGGACATCCTGTAAATATTGAAAGTAGTAATTCGCGAGTCCAGTGAACTGTGTGTTGGACGCCACTGTCTTGTGTATACTCAAGTCCCGACCATTTGTCCCGCCGAGCGAGGTGGTGCAACGATAACATGTTAGACTCGTATTCGGGAGGAGCCGGGCTCGATCCCCGGCTCCGTTCATCCTGATTTCTGTTTCCATGGTTTCCCGAAATCTCTCCAGGTGAATGCTGCGATGCTTCCTTAACAAAGGCCATAGCCGACTTCTCTCCTAGCTCCTGTCATTGCATCAAGTTGTGTGTCACATTCTCTAATGACCTCGCTGTCGTCGAGATGTAAAGCCCACTTACCTTACCGTTTGTCAATCAGCTGTTACTCACTGAAACAGCAGACAATGAACAAATAGACGGATTTAAGTATGTACTGTATAGGTCATTGGACTCTAGCACGCGGGACATAAATCTCGCGAAATTTTCCTTTCCGTAAACACAGAACATGCATACAATTAGCAATAATGTCATACGGGGTGCGTCGGACCAACGCGGTCCTTCCTCACTCAACCAAAGAACTGAATTCGTTCGTCCGTGGGTTTACCCGGATTTTCTCATTTGGGAATCGAACCGGATGATGCCACTCGTAGATGGGTTTTCTCGAGGATCTCCCGCTTACACCACTCTTTTATTTCGGCGACAGCTCCATTACCTCCACGCCACTCCTCACAAGTGCTGAAAACCTCGCTGATGAGCACTGACAAAAATATATTTACTCCCTCGCTCGTTCATGTGGCTGTGAAACTATTATAATAACTCTTTTTTTAATATCTGTTAATCTACGATAAATACCCTATTTTTAATGGTGCGAAATCATAAGAATACTATAAAGAAAATCAGGATCGATGCTATTTTTAAATTATGGTAGTTAGTACCACGAAAATATACTAATAATCCCGGACATTAAGATAATGTTATGGTGTTAACCACAGATAAGTAAACAAAACAGAATCCTGTGTCATTTACCTACGTCCCAGCGACCATACACTTTAATAGTCGGTTTTGTTTTAGCTGGCACAGCGGTGGATTGTGGTGGCGCTACACAATAAGCTGAATTCAAATTTCATGGTACCTAAAAATTCACTCTGACTCTTTTCTGTCAGTAATCAGTTAAATTTTACTTAATTACCTATTCAGTTAATTATAAAAGTCTTACAATATAAATGTAAGCGTGTCCTGAAAAAGAAAGGAAAAATAATGAAGTTGCTGAAGGGAAGTTTAATGTGTGAAATTTGCTGGTAGGGGGACTAAGGGGAGATTTTAAAATATGACATAGTTAAAGTTTTATGCGTATTTACATGTACATACATGTAACACCTAATAAAGTTATGTTAGTAACTAATAAAAATGCGTAGTTTGTTGTAAACCTTTCAAAGTGTAGGTTTAATTTTTCGCAACTTCAAAATTTCATCATTGTACTATCCTGTAGTAGTTCATGTATATTAATTTTTTCTATGCAGTTGAATTATTTATATTTATTTTATCCCATGCCAGTATGATTATGATTATTTAACATGTACGTGTTACAAGCTACTATTGTAAATTATCTACTCATCGCCTAATGAACAAGAATCTTATACATAACATGCACATATTTATGTTTTAAAAGCAATAGGCCTCAGCGTGATACTAACCTCTGTTAGACGCATAAAGGTAAAATTGACTACAAAACACAATAAATAAAAAACATATAAAATGACGTTTCTTCAGAGCTAAAATTCCAGGTCTTCATATTCTGTATTAGATCCTAGTTTCAGGGCACGTTTCCGAATAGGAATGTTTGGTGATTTACGCGCACATGAAATTACAAGAACGGAGTTCAACAAAAGTCTGCAAACTAAATAGTAATGATTATACCTTCTGCTTGGTTACAGACAAAATTATTTTTTCCGGTAATTCCTTAAATATTTGTTTCTCGCCTATTGTGTCTGTACAGACGAGAGTGTTTCGTGATAACTGCAACCTGTTATTAAACTTTACATTCAGTAGTAGTTCATTTAGTTTATAAAAAACGATTACATTATTTTGCAGCATGGAAGCTATAAATTATCGATATCGAATTTACTACCGCTTGCCAGATAAATATAACAAAAAAAAAGTGTTACTTTTTGCTCAAGTTCAGTTGCTCTGGATGTTGCAAATGAACCGAAAAAAAAACTTATAGAGTTTCCGCCAGTGACAGATAGAGGCAGACCCTTGTTTTGCTTATCGATATTAGTGTTCATTAATCTATTCATTGCTTCTAGCTTCTTTTACAAACCCTACCTCCAGCATTACGGGGCAATTTTTATTACCCTCTATTCTGATTTTGAGCCTGCATATAAAATAGCTAGCGTATATGAAATTCACAGAAAATTCATACATATTGTGAATGAAATTTAATATATGAACACTTACTGATCTTAACTAAATTGCAAGAAGTAATTAAAACAAATCTAATGTAAACATGAGATGCCATACTTTAGGCATAAGGCATTTCCTTTTTTTTAGACTTAGAAACTATCCATTAAGAATAACATTCTTCTGCCAGCTTACAGATAATGCAATGCACTGATATAAGCCAAAGTACACAGAATTTTGCAAGCAATCGTTGTAGGTAATAAATTACAAAATATATTTTTGCCAAACGTAGCGAATTATCGATTTCCTTTTGAAAGATATTTGGTTATTTTTAATGAC
This sequence comes from Medauroidea extradentata, assembly GCA_003012365.1. Taxonomy (NCBI): domain Eukaryota; kingdom Metazoa; phylum Arthropoda; class Insecta; order Phasmatodea; family Phasmatidae; genus Medauroidea; species Medauroidea extradentata. The sequence continues at coordinate 85,414 of PNEQ01003632.1, read as the reverse complement.
GCGTGGAACTTGGTATAAGATTGTTCCACGCCTCACAATATTTTCCTGTAAAACCAGAGGAACGAAATAAGTTATAAAAATACTTTCGTCGTCACTAGCTTCAGTCCTCTTTTCTCAAGCCGGTTCTTGTATGGCGACTGCCTAGATGATCCATCGAAACCTTAAGGCTCGGTTTCTGTCGCCATATTGAATTTTATTATTTTTAGCATTTTTGGACTTCTGAGAAGAAAAATGTTAAATATGCGACAATACCTCAAATTCTATTTACATTTCGCTACAGTACAGGCCTTGCGATTTGGCAGTTAACTTATAATAACGTCGCAATTTGTCGGGTAGGGCCTAAATTATGAATATAAAAACAATTTGCCACACAAATTGCGGCGTAATTATAAGTTAACAGCTAAATCGCAAGGTCTGTACTGTAGCGAAATGTAAATAGAATTTGAGGTATTGTCGCATATTTAACATTTTTCTTCTCAGAAGTCCAAAAATGCTAAAAATAATAAAATTCAATATGGCGACTGAAAAAATCCATCAGCAGCTTTCAGAAGACAGTCTGCTCTCCTCAGTGAGGAGGTTTGACACTCCTCAGCCTTGGAAACAGTGATGTAGGTTCATGTTTGTTTATTCGTCTCTACGTCTCGTCGGTAGTGAGGTCATTATAGACGGTCTCACACAACTTTACACAAGGAGAATAATAGGCCATAGCATAATATGTTAACGAACCATCCCCGCATTCGCTCGGTGAGATTTTGGAGACCATGGAAAACAGAAATCAAGACGCCACCTTGTTCAGTGAGAGGAAAGTTGAAGACGAAGTAGTCACGTGTGTTTTTGGCACATCGATAAATGAAATTTAAAGGATTCGAAAGGAAGTTCAAGATATTTCGAGAAGAAAAAAAAAAAACGAATTTTGGTAGTTTCCGAAGGACATTTTTATTTAAAAATAGTAAAAGTTCTCAAAACTGAGTATTTCCGTGTTTACGAGCGCTCGAGACAGCTCGAACACATTCCACCAGCAACTGTTGTTCCGAAATGAACAAAAGTCTACTACTCACAGCAAAACGTCAGTTAATATGTTTCACGACCGACCGGTTCAGATCGCATTATAATCGGAAATGCTTGTTGTTTATAGTATTTGTACGCTGAGCCAAATGAACGAGTCGGTGAAACACAAACTACAACTCTCTAGCTGTCATCTCATAGTAGCTTTTCTTTATACCACACTCTCCGGCTGCTGAGTCCGTTCCATTAACTCATCGGCGAGACGTCATTTTGGCTTCTGACTGAGTTTCGTGTATTGTTGATTCTTAATTATTAATTATTAATTGCAATATGTTATTGTCTCAGGTTCTTTGAATACGTCAAACTTTTGAAAACACCATAACTATATTTTGCTGTCACAGAACTCACAAGAAATCCTACAAAATTGCGTTAATTAAAATTAAAATTCTGTAATTTTGTCGCGACTACATTAAGGTGTTTTAATGTTCACAGAAACACGACATAAAACAGTGTCATTCTTAATGTAGTTCTAGATCACTCTTAGCTTAACTGTTTGAGTAAACTAAGAAAATTGATTTTACCTTTTGTAAAAATTGAATGAGAATTATGAAGTTAAGAACAGAAAATTCCTCTACATTTTCCTCTGTGACTACCATTTTAATTTCCTGAAGTATTAAAATGGGCGATGCGAAGTACTTACCATGAAGGGGTATTGTCCTTCTGTTGAATCTTCCCCTTTCAGAATTCTTCTATTCTGCTCGTCACCATAGCCATACATACTTCTACGGAAGTTGGATCTCCTTATACATCGTGAATCTACCACAGAAAAGTTAAACATAACTAATTTTAACATAACTAATTTTAATATAACAAAAACTGACAATTTATGAGTGTATTGATATAAAAGTAATAATTAATTAGTTTATTAATGAATCAATATGTCTCAAACACTGGCTTTGGATAACACAAGAAAAATCATATGCAACAATAGTGATGCCCTTGAAATCCCTAGTTAAGTTGTTAAAAAAAAAAAGACAAGAAAAAATCGGAAGATCAGTGTCCTTAACATTTCCTTTCTGCTGGATTCCTGCCTGCTGGATTCCTGCAGAAGATATTTTCTAAAACCTTACACGAATCGCCATATTTTCGCACACGTATTATCTTCTTTTTAAACGTTTCGGTGTCCCTTTATTTTTTCTAGGCCATAATATTCCATTTTCTGCATTCATCAGCATCATAAATACAAGCTGCTTTTTACCTATAATTCGCTAATTTTGAAACACCGTTTCACCGAATTCAACCGATACTACGTCATGGAAAACTTTTCGCCAACCATTTGATTGAACCGTATATTTTGCTGTGTGTTGTCGATAAATTACACCGGGATTGTGTGTAACAAGGATGAAATGGTCACTGATGTAAATGGAAACATACCTTGTGTTGTACAGGAATATATTTTCCCGTGTCACCTGGCGAAGAATCGTTGAATAGTACGTCACGCACTACGTCTGCTCTGCTGCATTCTCAAGACTCGGCTACGCTATGACCCGTGGATGACGTGGGCTGACTTGCCCTTGGGCCGGGTGAAGCACGAGGTTTGTTCGCGTGGTCTGCCAGTCTGCCAGTTTTGTGCCAGTTCTGCTAGTTTTCTGCCAGAAGGCGTTCGTTTTACCGGAAGTGTTTTTTTTTTGTGTGCTGTTCGGGTGGAACTAGCAGATGCCAGTTTTGCTAGAAATGGCTGCCTTTTCTGCCCATGCTCGGCGAGCAAGAGCAGAACTGGCAGCACTAAAAAAACGTCACGTGTGACGTCACATGACGCTGCTTGTTCAAAACAAACTCTCTCGTCTCGTGCTAAACAGTGATAAAATTTTTGTCCCTGCTGTAATAATCCAGTAGTAGGAGAACTGTGCAAATTCTTTTGTTTTCCGAATTAATTAAAATCACCGTAGTCACGAACATAGCCAGATCATGTTGCAGCGTACTCGTAGTTCTTTTGTAAATTGTGACGAGATTAACCTAACGGTAAACGTGCATCAAACCTATACATTTTATATTTTTGTGTTCATTGTTTAAATAAATTCAAGATTACGTTATGTGAATTTGTATATTGTGTTACGATTTCGTCTACGAGTTGTTTTGCACACTAAATGCCTTTCCCAGGCATTTAGTGAAGAAATCCTAAAACACATAAATATGGGAATTCGACAGTAAAATCGTAGAATGTGAATTTCGTATTATATGGAGAAAATTAACAAAACTTGTCCTTTAACAAGTCAAGTTAAGGTACCCCACAAAATGTTGCAGAGTATGCCTACTAAGTGCGAACATGTCATCACTACAAGAGTGCAGAAATGCATTAAAAAATAGAATACCAAAATTCGTAATTTTAGCCATTTTATGGTAGATCTAGCTCAAGTTGTTTAACACTTTCCTCAAAGAGTATTTTATAGTTACGACTTCATTGTAGGAGGCAGAGGTACATAAATTTACAGGGTATGGAAACACAACATTGTAGGATAGGAGTACTATACATGTGAGGCAGGGACATATAAAATCATGAGCAGGGGTATAGAAGTACATAAGGAAGGGGACCAGAAAATTGTAGGATAGGATCACAAAAATGTGGGGCAGAGACATTAAACAACATGGAGCAGAGTTACAGAAATATGTAGGGTAGAACCATTAAAAATATGGGGCAAGGTCATTAAAATATTGGAGCAAAGATACAGAAATATGTAGAGTAGGAGAACAGAAAGTTGTAGGGTAGGACCACTGAAAATGTTGGTTAGGGACATTAAAGATCTTGAAGCAGGGGTACAGAAATATGTAGGGTAGGAGAACAGAAAGTTGTAGGATAAAATAACTAAAAATGGGTAGGGACATTAAAAATCTTGGAGCAGAGGTACAGTAATATGTAGGGTAGGAGAACAAAGTTGTAGGGTAGGACCACTAAAAATGTTAAGCAGGGACATTAAAATCATGGAGCAGAGGTGCAGAAATATGTAGGGTAGGATCACCAAAAATGTGGGGCAATGTCATTAAAATCTTAGAGTAGAGGTAGGCCTACAGAAATATGTACAGTAGGAGAACAGAAAGTTGTAGGTTAGGACCACTAAATGTGTTGGGTACAGACATTAAAAACCTTGGAGCAGATGGACAGAAATATGTAAGGTAGGTGGACAGAAAATTGTAAGGTAAGTCCACTGAAAATGGTGGGGGCAGTGACATTAAAAACATGGGACAAGGGCGCTACAAATTATGGGGTAATAAAATGCACGCCACGAACATTCTGTGAACCATTATATTATTAACCTTTAGTAGCACACATTTTAAAAAATTTTGCCCGTATAAGCTAACAAACCCACAAAAATTAATCGCCTACAATTAACAAGATGTTACAACGTTACATACGAAAAAATTAGCCAGCCCAGCCTCTAATGTTCGTCAGCAGCAAAGTTGTTTAGGCCTATCTAACTGAATTGCCTCTGACTATTGTAGCCTATTGTGAAACTACACTACTTTGAACATTCCTACAAAAATTTACAAAGACGATTTTAATGCATGCATCATAACTTCGTCGTACGTGGTATCAATTATCGCCCTATGTACTGGACATATGCTAAACCAATCGCAAGGCCCATTAAAAACGTAGTTTTCCGCTACGGGTATTAAATTCTTTCGTCTCCGACGCTATTAGTTTGCGTGAGAAGTCCTGCAATCTCTTGTTTTCCATTCTTTAGGCCTAAACGAAAATTATTGTATTTATTAACGTAATTACAAAAATACGTCGGGAAGCTATGCTGAACTTTCAATGCTAAACTTTCAAAACAAACTTTCGTGGGTGTTTTTCAAAACAACATGCTTGTTTACTGCCAGATATCGTTCGGGTGGTCACAGCCACTTGCAACTGTCCGTCCTGCCATTTCGCTGCCAGCGAAAAATGGCACTTGCCTTCGGCTGGTAAAACTGACAGCCCACACGAACAAACCTACGAATAACTGGCCAGGATTCGGCAGTGACGTGCTATCTAGCGGCCTTTTAGGCGCCATATTGGCCTTATAAAACTTAATGATAAAGCCCATGGAAAAGGGATCATATTTGCCCGTAGTCGTTCTAAGAGATGCCATATTAATTGGTTAAAATGTTAGACAAAAACAATTAAAAGAATGTGATTTAACATCCACGAATAATATTTTTGCTCAGAGGTGTTAGGGAAATTTTGTATTAGGAGCTGTGTATTAAGTCTTGACTAAAAACTAAATCATTTTTATTGATTGTATGTTATCTTGTGTAATCTGAACTATCAATTCAAGGTGCCATTTTGGTGTTATGAAACTAAAAATCTCTTTGAATTATTCAAATACTTATGTCACGACGCCATGTTGGCTTGTAAATTATTGTCTCTCACATAATGAATTAATATTGTCACCATATTGAGTTTATTTATTTATTTATTTATTTATTTATTTATTTCGATTTTCATGTATATGTATTAAAATAAATGTATGTAACTTGAATTGGGCCACGACGAAGAAGAAAAGAAATAGATTTTGCCCTAAATTATATTTGCACAAACCTAAATGTTTGAATATTAATTATTTTATTTATTGTTTCCTTGTTGACTTATCTCTGGAGTTTATCGTGGTTTCTGTGGTATTCTGATAGTGGTGACCTAACTGGCGGGCACCTTGGAGCAAAATAGCGTACCACTTTAAAGAAGCTTATTCCGAGTGTATTTTAAGAACTACCTACGAACTTCTTTTTTATCTCTCTTAGTTGCTTAATATATTCTTGCCTATTCTGTTTCTGCATGACATAATGGTCTGCTGTCTATACACTTATGTTTGGTCTAATTTTATCCATTTATCTCAATCAAGTATTTGTATGCTATGGACATGTGCGTTTTTTTTTCGTTGTATTCTGTATAATTTAAATCAACATGTTTCTGAGCACTTTTGAAAGTCCGTTCTAAGAGACACCTCTCTGCACGTTTGGTATCCTTATACCATACATAACATGTCCAATGTTTTGCATTAATTGGCTTGCAACTATGCGTCAGTCTGTAGTGAAACTGAAAATGTACAGGAACATAAACATTTAATATTCCTTCGTGTGTTTGACGCTAACAATTGTGTAACTAAAGGCCGATTCATGTTCTCTTTAACTGTATACAGTATTACAGAACGATATAAGCAAACAATAATTACACTGCAAGAAAAAGTTACTTAATTTAATATCGATTAGAAATTTAAATGTCTAATTACTTTTGTTTTTCTATTATAGCTATACTAAGAGAATATATTTATTTTATTTAACGGACAATAAACATTATTTACATTTATTATGTACATACCGCAAGACTACAACGCCATATTATACATATTCCAAGTTTTTGTCATTCATGTTAAATGTTCGTGCCACGGTCGTAGAAGAACAGGTCTGGACACTCGCCTATCTAACAATGTATTTTGCTTGACCCCCTTGTTGTTTGGCTGTAGTTCGTAAAGTTACCGAGAATGTCGTACTTTTTGACGCTGTTTTCCGGGCGGTCGGACGTAAACGTCTTCCACTTTTTTCCATTTTTAAATTTATAAATTAAATAAAGATTGCTGGAGCCTTTTCTTAAAATTGTGAGCGAAGAAAGTATTTCATAAATTGACAAAAAAATACGTTTTGATAAATTGTTTATCTTAGCGGAAAGGAAGTGGGCGGAGTTTGGTCCGACCGCCGTAACATCAGCGCCAATAAAACACAATATTCTCGGTAACTTGGCGAACTACAGCCAAACAACAAGGGGGTCAAATATCCAGGCGAGTGTCCAGACCTGTTCTTCTACGACCGTGGTTCGTGCCATATAATTTTGTATGGTTGTTCCCTGTACTCTTCTTTCAATACTCGCTCTAAGTTTCAGGTTGACAAAAGATGTAGTCTTTGTCTTTCTCCTTTCTGAATATAAATTTGCAGCACTCATCACTCGCACACACACATATGTATATACATGTGTACTTTCTTTGTACTAAGCATAAAATACGTCAGTTTATCTAGAATTCACATACATATATAAAATATCTCCAAAATGTATTTTCAACTAACGTGTTTAGAAGCTGACAAAATCTCCTTGCAGACTGCTACCAAGCCCAGTTCATGGCTCTCTCTATCCCGTCATTGTTTTCTACCGCTAATAGACGCCGTTACAGACAGTTATCGATTGTAACATCCAGTAAAGATGTCTAAACGAGTGAATAAACTAGACAAAATGTCATAAATTTATACCAAAATAAAAATCAATAATTGGTTCTGAAAGTTATTCTCAGATGCAAGGAGTGAAAATACAGTAGGCAAAGTATACGAAAATAATGCATTTTCATCAGTGTTTGCATTACATAGGCAAAACTATTTGTTTCGGACGTAGTTTTCTAATTCCATCGGAAAATTTCACCTATTATTTTACTACCTATATTTTATCAGTTCTCCCTCCTTTCAGCCACAATTCAAACAGTCGCTTTGCTTCCTATTGGAAAATGTACGCTTCAAGACAAATTATATCAGACAACGCGCCGTATTGTTTTGGCATTAATGACAGAATTTTAGCTCGAGTATTTGTTATGATGTTCCGCATATAGCAGAACTGAAATTATTTAGGCTGTAA
>PNEQ01003632.1:4317-77660 GCA_003012365.1 Medauroidea extradentata | reverse complement strand
TTTTTTTTTTTTTTTTTTTTTTTTTTTTTTTTTTTTTTTTTTTTTTTTTTTTTTTTTTTTTTTTTTTTTTTTTTTTTTTTTTTTTTTTTTTTTTTTTTTTTTTTTTTTTTTTTTTTTTTTTTTTTTGGATTGCAAACTTAAGGTAGGTTTACTGTGTCACGACAAAGTTCCCCGACCAACAACCAATTAAGCAAGATCGAACTCTGCCCTGTTGCTTCCTGAGAAATTTTTGTCAGTGTCGTGACACTGCAAACCCACCTGAACTTATGTGTGTCACAGCCAAGGTTATCCCTCCATAATTTTCTAATTAACGTTCTCTAGTAAATGTTTAGCCAATTTTAATATTTACAATCCATCCAAATACTTCTAAATTTGTAAGATGCATGTCTTAAATTTCTATTCATAACCGAACATATCGAACATATCTGAATAATAATTGAAACAAATGTCAAACGGTTATAATACTTATTTATTTCAGTATTAAAACATTCGTTGGCCAGTTTGACGTCAATATGAGAGATTTTCTTCGGGACCGAAGAGTTAAATTCAAGCAATTCTCTTTCTCTGAATCTATTCCTGCTTAGACTCTAGGAAGACAAACTTTTATCATTCGTTTTTCACGGAATACCGAGAAGTGAATAGGCCTACTCATTTGTAACCACCCCTTTTTTATTACTTCGCTTTATCTTGTCTGTTCGGTGCAATTTTGCAATAGATTTTAAACTAACTTCCCGATGAGCTAGAGACTTGAAAATTTAAGCGTAACTCAGAACTAGATGACAATGTAACATAAGATGAAAAGAATGTGAGTTATTTAAATAAAAAAATTAATACATGATGTTTAACTTCCTGTGGAGCCGGAGAAATAACTTTAAACATAGTTCTGAACTAAATGAAGATATATTAACTCGCTTTCTTGACTAGTTGTTTGCCTGTTCGGTGTAAATTTTACTTGTTTGGTATCGATTGCAAAATACACAATATAAAAAAAAATTTAATAACTATTTTAATTCACTAAGTTTTCAAAGGGGACTAAAATGTAATAAACAATTTCTCCTTACCCAAATACCTGTAAGAATTAAAACGAAAAAAGAGGGCTGCATGCTATAGATATAGTTGATGCTTTAATAGTTCACAAAGTAACTAATACTTTTATTGCACTACAAAGATATGAACTGTTGCGTGAGTTTCTCAACATCTATTCTTTACACTCCTAACTACTTTCTACTGCGGGTGTCCATTGTTTTTTTGTTTTAAATCTTCCAAGTATTTTCATAGAATAAATTATTTTATAATTATTAGTCCGTTTTAAAACGCGGTTTGTTAGATTTTTTATTTAAATAATTAGTATTTAACACCTTTATTTTCTCGAGTCACAGTAGCAAACAAAAAGTTTAATTTGCATTCTTAAAATAGGTTATTTAAAGTGACGTGAGAGGGTTTTACGGCTGTTAAATAGCGAGATTGAGAGTGAAGTGAGGGGAAGAAACAACACAACATTTATGCCCAAGCCGGGATTCGAAGCGAGTACTTTTCGCACCTTCAACTGGCGCCTAACCGAATACTTAAGCATCGAACCGCAAGAAATATTAATGAATTTGAAACAAAGAAAAAAATTACGCTGATAAAACTTGATTATACTATCCTCGAATCCTCACATTCTTTCATAAGTATTATACGCTCTTCAACGTTTGTCGCATTTTGTACGATATCGCAACAGCATGTGAAAACAAACACTGTTTTCCAGTAAGTATTGGTAAACCAACACGAAAATATCTCCAAATTATTATAGCTGCTGTTATAGGGCTAGTAGGTCTACTTGTTAATCAAGAGTGGATAATGGACGAGAATTTTCCATTCACCCTCCCAGTGTGCTGTGTTGTGTTTTCAACAGAAACTGCGAGAAAGGATTGTCTCTTTTAGATATATTACGCAATTGTCACAGTTATCATACAAGTTCCCAGGCACACTTTTTCAGACCTTTCTTTCACAAAGAATTGAGTAGAGGAGAAATAGCAGTTTGTAAAGACCTTCAGCGAATGATTAAAGAAACAAATTTCACGTGTAAGATAAACTGCTACTAAATTACATTCTTTGTAATTGCCATTTCATGTTACTTTTTGTGTTATAGAGAAAATTGTATGTGTCCCACGGTGCTAACTTAGTTCGTCTCAGTTCTACGTCGTCTTATTATGTTTTTTTTGTCTGTATCTGTCAGCTCTAGATATAGCTATCCAGTAGAAAATGTTTCCTGAAACTGTTCCCAAGTTAGTTGAAGTAGCCGAGTGCATTGAATTAGATATTAAAGTATGTCGAGCTGTGCGAAATTTGCTTCTTTTTTCGTTCAGGACTTCTCAATTAAATGTACCATCGGGCCGCTTGCTTCAATTTTATAACTACCAAAAACACTCGGAGGCCAAAAATGAACAAAAAAAAATATCAGTCAATAATTATAGGCATTGTACGAAATCATTTAATTGAACTTAATGTTAGTTTAACATAAATAATTGTCATACGCAGTGATTACATTGACCTAACTATAACTATTAAGAAATAGCCTTTAAATTATTATAACAAAACATTTTCGCTGATTTCAGACATTTTGATGGCGGGCCAGTAGAAATCTCTCTGTGCGGGTCGCATCTGGCCCACAGGCCGCCTATTGAGAAGGCCTGGTATAGACCTATTCACATTTTCAATCGGCGACGTACAGCAAAACGATTGTGCGGCAATGTTTTAAGGCATCATTTAATTTTATGGTTTTATTAAAATTTTCATGGCTGAAAGAAAAATTATTTCTCCAAGTTTAGTACCCAATAATTGTATAAACATCGTTCTGTACTATCGGCACACGAGTAATAGAATTTAAAACCAAATCTTACCTCTGTCTCTGAAATGCCGTCTACGGATCCGACTGGGTACGGAAGCTACGGAAACAAACAGCGGCACAGCAAACAAATACACTAAAATCCTGCTAAGCTTCATTCTGCTTCAAACAGGCCTAAAATAAACGTCTTCCTACACGACTCCTGTTTGCCATTCACGTATTGGAAAGAAAAGACCGTCCTATCATTCAGAGCGCACTAACTGTAGCTTTCTATCTCGAGTTGAACAAGGATTTGGTGTGTGTGCTATTGTTTCGAGTCGCCGAATGTATCACATAAAATTTAACAACATATTTTATCACACGCCGCAAATGCTACTTGCTATTTTACTACCAAAACTATTGAATAACGAAGATTTATATTTTAACATTGTTCGTGCGAAACAATACGAAATAAAGTTCTGACAACTATTCGTGATCATAAATCTCACGCGACAGTTGATACGTTGTGAATATAAAATATTCTTAAACAGTCACACACTAAATACAATGGAAAATAGTGTTAGAATATGTGGACTGGTGAACGGTGTCAGCATGGACTTCTTTCTCCCTGGAACTTTAGACTACGGACATTTTTATCATGCTCTTTCTTGGGTAACGTGTGAGCTACCATCGACAGTGAACCATGAATGCGTGTCAGTGTTTTCTTGAAGCTTAACAGAATAACATAACCTAATACAACTGGGGTTGTGGTTGTCGCAGTGGCTAGAACTCTCGTCTCCCACCAAGGCAATTCGGATTCGACTCCCAGCGGTGTCAGTCCGCAGATTTTTGCACGAAGGAACCTTATTGGACGATGCCACTGATAGCTGGTTTTCTCGGGCATCTTTCGCCCACCTCCCCCTCCCCAATTCCGGCACTGCTCACATCACGTTACCCCTCACAAACGCCCAAGGCCCAGATGTCAAGGGGTAAGGCTAAACCTATGGAAAGGTACGATGTCGAGCGGGCGACTGGAATACTCAATCGTAAATAAAATCTTAACTACTCATCAAAGTTCGATAAGATTTTTTTTTTGCTGAGTAGATATTTTATCAGCGGACGTTCATTTACGTAGCACTATGCGGTAGTATGCTTTACTTTCTAGTAAAAAATTAGAAACTGTTTTTATAAAACTAAGGACTTGAAACCACAAAAACTACAAAAATTGAAAATTTTCATTTTTATAATTTTTAATATGATAATATATAGGCTACTATGGTAACTGAATTTCAAAAATACTGGCGGTTTGAATTGAAAATAATTTTACTAACCGAAAATCTCTGTGCGAGAGGTATACGGATGGTAAAATTATTTTCAATTGAAAACGCGAGTATTTTTAAAATTCTGTTATCATCGAGGCCTAGGTATTAATTATATTAAAACTTATAAAAATTAAAATATCTAATTTGTGTAGATTTTGTGGTTTCAAGTCCTTAGCATTATAGGAACAGCTTCTAATTTTTTTTCGTCGAAAGTAAAGCATGCTAACGCATAGTGCTATACAAATAAACGTCCGCTGATAAAAAATTTACTCCTTAACTACTTATTTTCACTTCACTAGCTCCTTTCAATTTGCAACTACACCAACATATTTCTCAAAACGTTAAAATTAGTAAATATCATGGCCAGTATTAAGAACGATAAAAAAAATGTTACAAAATTCTGTCAGCGAGATGTACCGAATGTGTCACCTATCATTCGCCATGTGCCCGACAGACCATATCAACGTGCTGCTTAGTCGCTATTTGGAAAAAAAAAAAAAAAAAAACTTAATTTTTTTATTCGGTCAAATGTATTTAATATTCTTGAATCACCACGTCGCTAATTACTTATGTCAGGTAGCCCCTATCGATTGCCGAAATAAAAAAAATCTCTTACGCGATTTAACTTAAAAAGACCAAAAAAGTGGCATTCGCCACTGATCGGGACGTCACTTAACGAAGCCGACGACACGTTTTCTTTAGGCAGACGCTTTGTAAAGAACGCAGAAAACATAAATGTCACTACACGCAAAAACACCAGCGTAAATGCACCTGACTACTCACAGGCAGAGACCGTACAAATTCGCGGGTTCACTGACCTGCAGGCTAGCTTCTAAGAATATTTATACAAATCGTACAAACAGGAGGTGTTTATTAGCTGTTCGTTGACACAGTGAAATGGTCCTGCATTCTGCTATAGTTTTATTATTTGTTCAGCTACTTGCAGGAAGTGTCGAGTAAGTCAACGGCCAATTATGAATGTGATACAGATCTATAGTTGCTGGATTTCTAGCTTACGCCTAAAAAAACGCGAAGTTTTCAGGTCTCTACTCATAGGTTATACTTAGGGCTCAGTAGTTTTCGCAAAAAGACTTTTGCATCACTTTGTTTCAGTGTCTTACGTGCGCACCTGCATTTCTGCTATGTGGTCAGTGATTGGATGCCGTAACACCCAGCGTGTGGAGGTTAAACCGCAAATCACAGACGTGATATGTGGCAGTTATCCGTGTACTGATTGCCACAGTCAAATGAATAACGACTCTGCATAACATACTCTTGTCAATAACCATGAAGCAAAGCTGCAGATGTGCACATAAGACACTGAAACAAACTGGGGCAAAATTCTTTTCGCGAAATATTCATGGTCCTAACTATACCCGGTATACGTATTCCGTAAAGTGGGGTCACGTTGCCTGATTTTGGTGCTACTTTCACCACATATGATTTGTGTTGCAAGTAAAGGGTTGCAGAACCTCAGACTGTTGAAGACTTCATCATTCACAGCTTTATTAATAAACAGTACTGTAGACTGATGAAAATTTTAGAATTATCACATAGAATGAAATAAATTATCGGGCGGTACAAGAAAGTTGCCCATGGAAGTGCAAAGTAATTTCACTTTACGGTGTATATGTGTGTATGTATGTATGTTGTAAGTATGAATACGTATGCATATATATATATACATATATATAGGCTATAGATATAATTTTTTTAAATTTTGAATGGGCTTCACGTATCTCTGAGAGCGAAGTCATTACAGAAGGTTATACGCAGCTTTACATGAGGGCAGGAACTGGGAGAGGAATAGGATATGACCATCCAGAAGTCATGTGCTCAAATTAGGTAATTTTACATATCATGTAAGGAAATGCATGAAATGTCACGAAATTTTCCTTTACGATTGTCATGCAATTTTTAAAATAATGCTATTTTCTTTCTTCACATGTATAAGAAATTTTACCTCACTGAGTTTAAGTGTACATCAATGTTATATTTTTACAATTGTAAAACAGACACTTGTCCAGAGTGTGTTAAATTGATTGGTTGACTGCTACAGGGAATATTGCCAATTGGAGGGTGTTCGTTGGACGAGACCAGAAATCTCCAGATGTCCCGGCGGACCAGTTCACCACTGGTTACTTGCTTACCTGGTACATGCAATGCATTAACTAGACTACGAAAACACTTCTTTGGGAAACATTTATGTTTTTACGTTGTTTTTCTATTATCACATTAGATAAGTCTAATAAGTTTATACGGCCACCAATAAGTACTCACTATGTGTCATTAGTGATTTATTAAAATTACCCATAATACATTAAACTAGAGCTTTTATCCAGATATGTGTGCCTCGAAACATATTGTGTAAGAATGTGAAGAGCTGAGAAACATTGTAGACACATTGTAGATTATGTCTAAGTTTTGTCACTATTAATGCTATAGCATTTATTTAAACGTTTGTTCAGTTTCATTTTATCGTTTGAGCTTTGCAATACGTATTACATATATTTTGTGGTATCATATAGGTATAGGCAGTGATTTTTGGTGATAATAATTATGCAACATTTAGTTTCAGTGTCTCGCGTGCACACTTGCAGCTCTGCTTCGAGGTCAGTGATTGGCTGTTTTTAACTCTCAACATATTTGTGCTCTACCCGCAAATCACAGACGGGTGTTGTCGTAGTGACGTTATTCTCATTGGCTCAGTGAAATGAGTGACGCCTCTACAAGAATGCACGCTTACAATAACTATGTACCAGAGCTGCGTGAGGCAATGAAACAAAATGTTTCATATTTCTGTTCACCAAAAATTACTGCCTCTACATATATGCTAAAACTGTTACATACTAAACACTATGTTACATTACTTACATAATTACATTTCTCTTGAAATTGTTAGTGAAGCTTATACAAAACCATGCGCTTATTAAAGAACTAGACTCCCTCCAACATACATTACAGGTTCCGCCCTAAGTCTAGTGATTATAAGGAAAGCTACACAGGAGTGCTCGCCAGTGCAGTTGACTGTGTGTAGAGGCGATAACGTGCTTGATGAGTATGCTGTTTTTCTCCGTAAAGTTGCGTTTACATGACGCAAGATACATGTAAAACTCATGCGAACTGACAACTCCAGCTAGAGCTAAATCAGGAAATACATATCCTATTTTCGGTGCTAGATCCCGCAACTTGCACGGAATAAAGGATTATATTGGTCATCCTCCGCTGGTCTTTTGACCAAATGCATACTTGTAATATGGATGGGAGTAAATTATAATTTAACTGCACAAAGAGGAATTTTGGAAAGAGCCATATAGCAGTCGTTAACTTGTTATTAGATTCCGGAAAAATTAAATAGTAGACGCATTCAGGAAATATTGTAAGAAACTATTATTTCCGTCGTGTTAGACGAAACTTATTATTCCTTGAGTAATGGTTATTTAAATTCCATAGAGGCCAACAGCAGTTTATTGCAAGTTCAAAATTTGCTAAGAGATATCCCTGCGAAATGTTTCCTTACGTTAATTTTACAATTATGCTACTGTTTAGGAATCTGAATGTTATTAGTTTAGGAAGGTACAATTTTCGCTGCTAGTCGCATTAATGTTGGTAAGGTATCAACTTAATGCTGGCTCTTATGAAGAGAACTTCGTCCTTCGGCAATGCTCGGTTTCGCACCTGAAGTTCTTCCTATATGCACCAGCATGAAAAAGCCCTCTAACGATACCAGAGCTACTATTGTCAAACTAGTCCATTAGAAATCCAGTTATCTTCCCAACCTGTAGTAGAATTAAGCTAAAGGAGGATCTGTAATTGCCATCTCCTAATTCATCAGTATTCGCTGTAAGTTCCGTATAATGAAATTTGTTAAAATTTCCAGTCTGGTGTGGCACAGATATTACCTTCTTAAGCATTACCAAATTATCACAACTTCACTAATTTTCTTAGTTTTTATTAGTAACCTTCCGGAGGAAGAATGTCATTTTCTCTACCGATAGTTACAGGCAAGTAGTCAAGTAATACCGACTGTATGCAATGCAAGGAAGTATTTCCTCTGCCTTGTCACAGCATGAAATGTAATAGAAAATGTGTAGGCTAAATTAAATGCATAAGTTCTATTACTCCAAAGTGGTGGGTACTGATCCCACTTGATATTATTTCGATATTTTAGCATGAGAGTTCGCATGAGAAATGCTATACATGAACTAATCTAGTATTGAGTATATGCTGCCTAATGGGGGTGATGCTCGAGAGCATTAGGTGCGCATTGTTGCTCTGGACGGGCGGACGACACGGCGGAGGCGGCGGGGGCGGTTAGTGCGCCACGACGCACGCAGGCTGCAGGATATACGCGTCCACCGAAGCTCGGCCAGGAAGACGACGACACTGCAGGTGACGCCGGCAGCTAGCAACACCAAGCCGAACGCCGCCTCGTCCAGGTCGGAGGCTCGCGTGTGCCCTGCATCGTTGGAGTTTCTGCCGCTGCTGCCCGTCTGCCGCCTCTTCATCTCCTCGAACTTGAGGAACAGTCCTGCCTCGACGATTCTCCCCACGATCCTGCCACACACACACACAAGTTGTTATGATCTTTAGAACCGCATTTTGGTGGCGCTCGTTTCCCCTGCACCTGAGACTGTAGTTTAACAGGAGATAGTCTGCATTATTTTATGATATGAAGCATGCTAGGGTCCATTAATCCCAATAATCTTGTTGCAGCAGGACGCACCTGCTACCGATTTCCATTCCGGCCGAAGCCAACACCGGAGCTGTTGAATGTACGCGACAGAGAGGGAGGTACACCTTTTCAAAGCGCGATGGGTTGTAGTAAAAACTACATCACCATTGCAACGAACACACCTGCTGGATATTCACCAGTTAACCATATTTATGCGGGCAAGGCATATCCAACCTCTAAGAAACCTTTTCGTGGACGGGTCCTGTTTCTTAGGCGGACTCTAGTGGTGTACCCTCTTGACTTTGGCAACGTCAGGCCATACCGCACACTCAACGGTGGTCGCAGCCTCTATTCTGCACGGAATCAAGAGTACTTGAGGACTTGCGGGAGCTCTGAAATCCCAGCATTATCTTCGAAAGATTTCCGGAAACAGTTAAAAATTTAATCAGGATGGCCGGAGACGGGAATATTACTCTTTCAATCCATATTTATATGTAAACAATGAAGCGATCCTGAACTGGGCATTTTGTGGAGGCATTTATTTTAGTGAATCTGTCATCAAAAGAACATGTGCCTAGAAAAACAAAGATGCAAACCAGATTATATTATTATGTTCAACACAATTATTTTCATTAATTTACCAATTTATTTTGCTTCCAGAAAGAAATATATGTATTTTGCTGGACATGAAACGATTCGTCTTAGCACAACTAACAATTACATATAGCAACCACATTTTCTTCACTACTTAAGTAAGCAATCTACACACCAGCCTACATCGGCGATTTGACTATGTTACTTGTATAATCGTACTTTCACATTTCAGCATGGGTGAGTATATTTCCAGCAAGTAATGTTTTAGTCTAATTGTTAAGTACAATCCAGGTAGTATCTCCATTGAAATACTGATTTAATGCAGCGTACATCGCCTAAGCTGTCTACTGTATAAGAAGAATGTTTTTTTTTTATATTTGAAGTGTAACTTAGGAACGGGTTGCCAAGATAATTTATTTAAAAATTACTTAATTCAACACAAACATTCTCTACCTAAATATTCATGTTCCGAAGGCCACATACACTTACAAACATACATACATACGCTGGTAGTTATTCCCTTCTTGCGCTCTTCATATACCTTACTTATCTTACTACTACTGTTCTGACATGCATATTATAGGCGCAGGTTAAAATCCCGTGCAGTCCAAACAAAATTCTACGTTTACGTGACGTAACCAGAGTTGGGAAAGTTAACTGCAAAAACTAACAGATTAAAGTTAATGCCTTAAATATTTAACTGATTAAAGTTAAAAGTTAACTTCTGTTAAAACTAACTGATTTAAAGTTGAAAGTTTAAAAAATTATAGAAATTACATTTCACTCCCTTCAAGATGCATTTTAAAAAAAGCATCGCTAAGCTAGACACACGGTAATTTGTACAAGGTTAAAACAACATATTATTCAGTATTACGAGATTCAATTTTCATAGCGATAAGCAGAAACCGAAGCGCAATAATTTTAACAAAACAAGAGGAGTTCAAACAGAATTAACCTACCACATTAGACCTGTTACTATCGCGGTGTGTCGGCATTCAGCTCAAGTACGAATTTTCGTCACATATTTCAGAATTCAAAAGTAAAGCCAATATATTATTTGCACAACTAACCTTTACATGTGTTCTTAAATTGGACGCAGAAGAAACAGATGCCTTGATGTATTTACATTTGGGCACACACAAAAGGCACTTAAAACTTAAATTTACACTGCTTCCATCATTTTCTACTCTTTCAAAAAAAGAAGCTATCCCCGGCCAACGCGACGACATTATAAACGTTTACAATAAAAACTTTGTCTAACGATAAGCATTCAAACATTATCTAATACTCCGCACGGCACGATCCGCAAGACAAAATAACTAAATTAAACTCTTGATGAGAAATGGCGATTCACTTAAAATAGTAATGATATGTTCGATTGCGATAGTATCGATTGACTGTAGCGCGAAACAATAGTGCTGCCTCTCACTTCATAAAGAAACCGCTAGTGACTACAAATGTGTAACTCGCGATAATATAGTTTCAGTTTTCTTCATTTGCTATGCTACGCATAGACGTGATTAAGAACTTATTATACTGCGACACGTTTGTAAGTGCATTTCTATATTCGTTTATTTTGTTTCATGCTTACCGAATATATTGATAATCGATTAAATATCGACATTGTCGCTGGGCGATCGGAATAGTAACTACCGTTACTTTTAATCGTTAATTAATAATACTAACGAATTGAAGATGAAGTTAACTAGTTTTAAAAGTAACGATTAAGTTAAAAAGTTAGCCGAATGTTTAACGATTAATTTTAATCTTTAATTTTTTAAATCGTTAATCCCAACTCTGGACGTAACATACATAAAATGATACCTGGACGTGGAGTGCAAGAGAGGACTTTCTCCGTGCAGTGTCGTACTACATTCGGCCACTTACAATGTCGTCTTCGATTTAGCCCAGGATTCGCGTGATGTGATAATTATGCGGTTGTTTCTTGGACATCCTCCTGTGTATGTATCTATATATAAAATGAAGTGCTCCACTCACTCGCTAACTCACACACTCACCCACGCCAAGTACAACCCGCTGCACCTAATGACATGAAAAGTTATAATAACTATAGATACTTCAAACGAAAAGTTTATTTGCGACGAAGCTAGTTAAGTATAAGTTCATTTTCAACATAAATATGCTTTGCCACAGCAAATTTTGTGAGAATACAAGTAAAAATTAGATTAGATTGTGTGCAACGTTTACTAGCGCAGTGAATATTTTACTTATTGCACTGAAGAAAGTGGTAACATTAACCTGGGGCTGACAGTTTCTAAAAGAAGACCATTACTTGGTTGCTAAAGAGGTTCTGATTTATCCTCTGCCCAAGAGTAAATTATTTCCCGTCGTCTCACCAGCACCAACGCAGACCAACTCTCGTTCGAGAGATCGGATTTGAAAGACTTGGACCAGCGTTCGTCAGGAAAGCGGCTGGTAAATAAGTTGGGAATAACTTTGCCCTACGCAGCCGGCTTGAATCATAAAGAAGACAGGTTACCGCTCGATAAGACTTCACGAGTTGGTTCAAAGGTAAACACCTTAGTTAGTCATCTACTACCCCTATACCAAGATCGAAGATCACAAGGTAAAACTAAAATGGGATCCCACTTTGTAGTGATAATTTTCGTTTTAAGATGAATATTTCTTGCCTGCATTTCTTCCTCTGTCTTTCTAGAACAGTTTTGAAACAATATTTAGTAATACGTAATTTAGTATGGTACAGTTGGAAACGGATTATACCGTATTTAGCAAGATTTGTTGCATATTAACTAAACCACCACATATGTAATAACTTGATTTATTAAATTGAGACAAGTGACAGAGGACATGTCATTAGTCTCTGTTTTGAATTAGCTTAAGCAATTATTCAGTCTTATGAATGCATCAAACTTAAAAAAAAATCATAATTTGTTTGTGTAGTAAAAAAATAACCTTTGTAAGAATAATGAACCACATAGACCACCGCTGTTCCACTTGACTGACAAAATGGAATTGCTTTATGATAAAGTTTTTAAGTTTAATGTATGAAAGATAATAAATGAATTAAGAACCACTATGTAAAACTATATGCGCTCGTCTAGGATGTTGATATGCAATATAAATTGGTACCTAGGCTTTACAAGTGCAGTCGAATCGTAGTGGTTGCAGTAGCTGCATGACTGTCACCAAAAGGCAGTTGCTGGACAAATACAACAATTCAGTTTGATTTTGTAACGAGAGTTAGCTTATATAGTGGCACACAATTAGTGATAATAAATGAGCGTTATTTTATATACTTGTGTATTCATAAAATAAAAAGAAAAAGAAAAAGAAATCTTGTCGCCACACATAAACTCATCAGTTCATCCACATTACTTTGACGAACAGTAGCTTGCTTGGTAATTCCCACAAAAATTATCAAATTACATTTCTCAGATAAGCACGAGGAAATAGCTTTAACTTACTTGTTGATCCAAAGCAAGAATGGACTATTCTTTTTCACAATGTATGACAGCAAATAGACCTTCGGGCATTCTTGAATTCTGTGCAGCAATGATTGACCACTGTTGTCCCGGATGTCGTAGTTAATAATGTCAGCCTGGTAGGTTGTGTCGAGGAAAGCCATGTCCCTCTTGTAAGCGACTCGTCTTATGAGATCTCGCGAACTTCCGTCAATGACGCTAAACTTCTTGGCCAAGTGACTTATGACTGGAGTCTCCCCGTCGAAAGTGTCTTCTAGGTCGCGGTAGGTTGTTACTATCGGCAGTTGCAGTTTATCTAAATCTTCTAGAGTTATAGCACTCACCATTGTCGAAGGCGAGCTGGTGTTGGTGGCTAGGTTACTTTGCAGAGCATTGACAACAATTACACTAAAAACTAGTAGGGGAATCAAGAAACTTCTTTCAACGAGCGACTTGGTTTCTCGGGTGCCTTTCCAAGGCAAACCAAAGAGAATATGGGAGATATCTAACAAGCTTGTCGCAAGGGTAAATTTATTTATGCTCTTTTCCATAGAACCAAACTTTTTCAATACGAACCAGAACATGACTGCTGCAATAAATACACATAATAGATTAAATCCATCGTGTATGTCCAAACTGAACAACATTGCTACCCAAGGTGCAACTGAAACTGGTCTAGGAACGTACACACAAAGGGAATCCTGAAATATCGGCGGTGAGACATATTCGATGTATTCATTGCTGTCGTAGCCCTTTATGAACCTCGAGTTGAGTGTAACTACAGCCTTTCCCGATACAATGTCACCAATGGAGCCGACATAGGTTCCGTTTATCAGTTTGTATCCAAAATTGAATTCGTTTTGAATAACAAACAGAGGGGTGAAGTTAAGTCGATGGGACATTATATCAATGAGCATACCTACGTCCCCAGTGAAACTTCTAATGCCATTATCTTTCGATTCGATTTTCACCGAGTCTGGTGGGTTCTCGAAAACGCTCACTGTAAGAGGATACCCAAACATGTTGGATATACTTTCTAGATTTTTCCCAAGAAAATACAAAGGATTTTTGTCAATCATGCTTGTAATGTTCCCTTTTAAAACTTTCGTCTTTTCCAAAAAAAAGTTATTTACAATAACATAGTCTGGACAGGATGTTTCGGATATGGTCACATGTAAGATTTGGTGTTTCAACCACAATATCTCACACACCTTAAAATACGAGTCGACTCGTGATTCATCTCTACAAGAATGTGACACTTCATTAGAACCAGATTTTACAAATACCAGCAAATACTTTGCACGAGGATTCCAAAAATCAGCAATTGTGTCAATATTCTGAACAAAGTCTTCGTTATTCCCAAATATAAATACTACACATTGCAGTGCTATTTTGTAAACAACATGATCAGAGTTCACGCCTTGAAGCTGGGCGGAGAACCCCACCTGAAACGTGTGCTTCATTAACTCGTCAAGGTTTTCGTTTAACGCACTAGATTTGGTTCGTGGAAAGACCATGAATTTCACAAACATAGTTTTTGACTTATCGAAGTAGCACGAAGCCAGTGGGTGAAAGATTGCCTGCGCCCATGAAGCAAAGCGAGGCCCGACAGACGTGGACCTGGCGAGTATCTCGTCTCTGGCAGCGCTCGTACACGAAAATATTAGCAATGAAATAAACATTAGACCATTCAGCTCCTCCATTTTAACGTACAGTTGATGACTTTCTGATAACTGACAATCTGTTCCACTGAAAAGGTACAATTACATAATTCAGTCGATGGAAAACTTCGGTGCACTTGGCAAGTATTTTCCAGCTGTTTCGCTCTGAAACGCTCTTGGTGATGACTTCATACCACCCAGTTCCACTCAAACTTAGCGTCTACCTAACAATAATTTATACCCTGTGTTCTTACACAGGAAATAACCGGAAGGGGTGGAGGAGGAAGGGGAAATTCACCCGGGAGACGGAGTCGTCAACGACAGAGACCAAATCAATAAATAATTGACGAGCTGCTAATGGTTGGCGATTGTGTATGCACTCTCACGACATCGCTGACCTCGAGGGAAAGCAACGCGTCCATGTTTACAAATAGTCACGCTAGCATCTGACCGCTGATGGGCTGTCTGTAGACAGTGGGAAGTCCATGACAGCACGAGGTGATTGAGCTGTGCATTGTGGTCGCACCGCAGTGAGCGGCGGTTAACTTCAGGTGACGCCAGGTAAACAACACTTGAGACCTAAGAGACCTAAGATAAGAATTGATTTATACAGGTTGTATCAATTTATTTATGAGGTGTTCGAGTAGCCTACATAGTATGCATGATGAAAAAATATATATGTCCACTACCTACTTTGTTCCCTGCAATAAGAAGTATTGTTTCGTTAAAAGTAGCTACTGAAATAAAATATTTTCTGATAATTGCAATTTACAGTACGTAAGGTTTGCAATAAAATAATGTATTATGTATGTGTCATTGCACACTTTATGTGAAAAACGGTGATTGTCCTGATATATTACAAACGAAAGTATGTAATTCATGCCAAAAAATATACTTGTAGGCTCAAAATCAAGCGTGGTGGATCAGTGGTAAAACACTCGCCTCGCATTCGAAAGTCCACTGGTTCTATCCCCGGCTACGGCCACCCCGAGTTTTGTTTTCCATGGTTTTCCAAAATCACTCCAGGCGAATACTGGAATGGTTTCTTAAATACGCCCTGGCCAATTTTTACTCCTTTCCCCCGATATACCTCTACCAAGGTTACGTGCGGTTCGAGGGCACAAAGCGACGAAATAAATACATTTGCCTTAGAAATGCATATTTAAAAATATCACTTTTAAAGTCTGCACTTTTAAGGATCACCAATCGTTGAGGTAAAGTGTAACGTTAGTGTAGTGTACTTTTATCCTCCTGGCATACAACTTAACATAGCCCTCATTATAACATTAGAACAGCGAGAATGTAACCATTAGTTCGGATGAGATTATCTTGAGCAGTAAAATTATGTGATTCTTTTTCGTAGAATACGAAAGTTATCTGTTACTATGCGACCATTATCCTTTCCTCGTAGTGACTGAAAGACAAAAAGACCTAAACATGTTTACGAAAAGTAGCCTTTTCCCTTATAAAGTGTTCATGAATGTATATAACACCGTCTCGGTACTCAGCAGAAATAAATGCGAACCATTGTTACTTGATGCATATCACCGAAGAAAAACAAACACGGAAAATTTAAATATTATTTAATAATATCCCAAAAGACAGAAGTTGTCAGCAGAATACTTCATCACATGGCATGAACTTAATATTATATTAAACAGGTTGCTCAGAATCACATCCGAAATATTTCTGTTGGCGAATCCTTATGAAGAGGTCATACATTATGTATTGTGAATTATAGTATTTTTTAAGATATCGAAATCTGCATTGAATGTGTCGTCGATATTTTAAAAATGTTTACGGTTATTCGAGATCCACACCATACGGGAAAAATATTTAAACTGGTCACCTTAGTAAAAATAAAAGGCAATCACCATGCCGCTGACATTTTTGCGTTTTTAAGAGAAACGATACGTACTGATAACATGCACCAAGAGTGACTATATTTTTATATTTTTGTTCAGAAGAACGTACTGTGTACGGCGACCTCATCAAGTGGCCGCATAACATGACAGCGAAAACGTTGCATGCTATCAGAGTGTGGTTGGTCAGTCATATTTTTTTTAACATAGGCGGGCGGTTTAACCCCTGGTTTTTCCGTATGGTGTAAAAACTATTTTTTTTTTTTTAAACCTAGGTTTCCTTCAATTGCATTTTCGATATCTTGAAACATTTTCATAGTGTATATCTGCCTTTAAGATAAATTCACAATGCACCGACGAGGTCCACACAACAGTTCCGACACAACAATTTTTTAAACAAAACAGCCACGACAATTCTGGTAGCGTTCACAATGCACCGACATGCCGACATGAGGTTCGTCGTGGTATGGCCGTCTTCAATACCAGAAAGTAGAAGCTACTATATTTTATTGAATGCGTTAATTCAATCAGCTGTTTCATGAAAGCACGAATGAAATTGTAAAAAAAATTGTCGCGAAATAAAAGGCAACACAAACATATTTAATAACGGTCTTCGCTGAAATGAAAGTACTTTTACAAAAGGCAGATATACACTATGAATATTTATCAAGATTTTGAAAATGCAGACGAAGGAAATCTAGAGTTGAGTTAGACTATTAGTTGCAATACTTAATTGACACCCTTTTCCACAAGATATCATTTCCAGAAAAATTTGGGTACCTTTCCAAGCATTCTGTATTATATGAAATAATGTTATAGTTATTATTACCACAGTACATTACGGAAACATTTTTACGTGAATATTACTTAAGTCTCTGTACACAAGTTTCAGATTCTTCTAGGAGAAAGAACACAACTCATGTTCTACTACTTATGCCTATTTCAGTAACTATAACGTTACCATTTGTGTATGATAATATTATACATTTTACTCTTGCAAGGATGGAAGCCGGTTGCGCATGTTCATGATCATAAGTTAGAAAATAATGATGTCATCCCTACCACCTCGTTAATACAGTACGAAAACCAATTGAAAAACTCTCAGCCATGCTGTTTTCTGTTACATATTAATTTGTTTAAATGCGTGCTATGAAGCAGAAACGACTGCCAATTCTATGTTAATTAATCAATGTTCCATTGTTTAATGCATACTGAACCAACACGAAATCAGGACAGATATAGATGGAAACACGGCGTGATATTGCCGTGAAAAATTCGCGGTATGAAACTGTTTGAACATTACTGTGACATTGTATAGAATGTTGGATTGCTATTAAAATATGGTTTGCTGTGCTGAAACGAAGCTCATGTAAACTAACCGTGTGATTTCAAAAGAAACCGTGTACTTATTAACTGCACAAGTTCACGTCATAACTAAATCTTGCGCGTAAGAATGCAACACAAAATTAGGTCGTACTTTCATATAGAAGGTTTACTGTTAATACGTTACAAGAAAATTTTATTAGAGGAAAATAAAAACTTAAATATGCCATGTGGTATAGGGTGTTCCCTTTAAACTTAGCACACAGCTTAACTTGTAATTAGTTAAAAGGTGTTTTACTGGGGCAACAGATGTTAACATAAGTGAGTATTGAAACGTTTACACAGGTTTTCAGTTAGACGGAAATTTTCCCATTAAAGATAGTAAAGATGGCTGCAAAACGGCCCCAAGAAAACTTTATGCAATGCTCACTTTATCGTGAATGACCTATACATTTTTTAACTTGTTTGCTAGAGTAAAGTGAAGAGATTTTAGTCAGCCATTAGAATCTAGATCGTTAGTGATGGTGAGGGGTTGACATGAAGTGAGTGTGGAGCAGCACCGGAATGAAGGGCGGAGAAAACAGAAAACCTTAGAGAAAACCCACCAGCCAACGGTATCGTCCGGCACGATTCCCACAAGCAAAAATCCGGGCCGACACCGCCAGGATCAGAACCCGGATCGCCCTGGTGTTGATCTTGGGCTAATCCCGGTCCCAATTAGTTGTTTGGTAGGAAATTTACAAATATAATTTAAATAAATCTTGGTACTCATGTGCTAGTTAACAGTTTTGGTATATATTTCTAAATATTGTTTGGAATTTGACAATTATACTAAGGAAATGCGCTAGCTTTTTATTCCTGGGACGAGATGGACAACATAACCTTGCTACAGTTTGTTCTGAACTGTAAACTGCACGGAAATTAAACAATTGAGAGAGATTAGATATCTCCTATTTTGAATACCGACATGCAGGCAGCCAGATGTCTAACGACGTTTAACTCAACAATCTCCACTTTACTATATCCAAATCGTCACTCACAGCAAAATAACCAAATTTCAGACAGCTCACTTCATGTGATGTGTCTCAACATTGACGCGTTGTGCAGCGCTATAAACAGTAATTTAAGCTCCTATTACCTAGCTTCTAATTAATGTAGATCTACGTGTAACGGTGGTGGTGTTTCTATATTCCTAAAAAGTACTATGGCTCGTATAATGTTGTTGCATATTTAAATAAGTAACTTGCCATTATTTATGTTGTCCACAGCTACCCTATCTAGTTTATAATAGTCTATATACATTAAAGAGAACACTGACTGACTGGCATATCAAACTGCAGCCCAAACAACTTGACCTAGAATCGTGAAATTTTTTGTGTGGGTTCCCCTCAGGTCGTAGGCGAGCATTAAGAAGGGATTTTTTTTTTTTTTTTTTAAATTCTACCTCTAATGGGGTGAAAAGGGATGAAATGTGTTTCCGAAGAAACGTTGATAGAGTACAAACCCGACGGCCTATCATCGTGATTTTAACTTTATTAGTACACACATAAAAATGCATATTAGTCGATTTAAGGATTTTTCGAAATTCAACAGCACAGGGTGTGAAAAGACCTTAATGTGTTTTCTATTAACAATCAATATCTATTGAATCCTTTGTGATAGAGAGTTGGTATTCACTTCAAAATGTTTCTCACGTAAATACCCAAAAATTAATTTTAGGATTTTTTGAAATTCGTCCCCCAAACAGTAAAAAGGGGCAAAATGTGTTTTTATTAATCGTCTGTATCACTTACAAAAATTGACTATCGTGATTTTTATTTCAATTGGTTACGTGTACAAATGTGTATAACAGGAATCCAAGACGTTTCGAATTTCTTTAATTAAGAGGATGAAAATACGTGAAATGTGTTTTCGATTATTCCTCCATATCTATCGTACCACTCGAGATAGCGAAGTACTCTTTCCTTGAGATTGAGTCTTTTATAAATATCCCAAGTACCATTAAAATATATTTTCCAAATTCGGCCCCAAAGATATTAAAAAAAGGTAAATTTTGTTTTCGGTTCACAATCGATACATACCGATCACATTGATTGTTACATAGCGACGTGATTTTTGTTAAAGATTGATGCGATCTTTAATGAATGATCGATTTGTTTTGACTGAATGAGCTATCGTCATGATTTTCACTTCACTTTAATACTTTAACAAATATATAAGGTGCGAAATTAAGACTTTTCAAAATTCGACTACTAAAGAGGTTAAAATGGCATAAAATTTGTTTTCTATCAGTCGATGATACTTATCTAACAAGTAGAGATATTGAGTTGGTATTCGCGTCAGAATGATGCTTACCTAAAAAGTAATGCAAGTTTTTTGTTTTATTAGATAACTTAATTAAATAGATAACTTTGTTTGTGAACTTTCAAGGCAGACGATCCGAAAAGCAAGCACGACCAGCGAGAAATAAATTATGCAGGAGTTTTATTCTGCAGATCTATCGAGATGCGGTGTTTAACAACCTCTGTAAGTCAAGGAAATTAATATTTCATTTTTTAATTTAGTTCTCATAAATATTTTCTACATTATTTGGTACAGTTGTTTGTAGCTCCGATCTATTGTTCGGGAGGTTCTGGGCTGAAATTCCTTTTAAAGGCTGTGCAAACGTGCAAGTCTGATAAAAAAAAAAAACTGCAAAGCTGATGAAATTGCGTAATTTGGATGAAGTCGTTCAAAAGTGATGAAAATGGATTATGAAATTCACTATCTACTGAAGTTTCTCGATAGCATAAGCCCATATATACCATCTCACTAACCTCAAGGTTGGGGCACCGAGTACGTTTATATCTCAGCGAAACATTATCCCGCCAAAATTTCTTAGTGCTACTTAACTTCACTTGAAGGTTTTGAAAAACAAATATGTTATTGAGGGCATCATCATCAATGGTTGTACTTGAGGGAAATCAGTCTTAATACCACGAAAACTACGTATTTAATTCGATTAACATATTACATTTAACAGTCTGTAATTACCCCACAACGTCAAATTTGCTGTGGCTATTAATAAGGCCCAGGCGAAGTCGCTGTTAGTGGCAGGGACAAACTGAAGACTGTTTTTCATGTGGACAGCTATAGCTACTTATTCTGCTGCAGAATTCCCTCGACTAGCAGCTTTGTCATTCTAACGCTTGATGACTGAACTACCTATCTGGTGTATAAATAGGTATCTGCTCTCAGTAATACACGCGAGCAAATCCGCGGGCGTACTGCTAGTATTACATACGATATTGAGTCACTTATTAAAATAGTACATCGTAAAATGAAATAGATTCTCATATGTGGAATTCCAAAATTTAATTGGATAACAAATAAGTGTTTTGTTTAATACACGCAATTGCTAGGTAGCGAATGTTGCTGAGTCACAGAAACCCAAATTTAAAGATAACATAAATTTTAATAGCAATAAATTATATTGCAATATACTAAAACCTACTTCAGACGATGTAATCTGTCCTTTCACAACTAATGACGCTAGGCGTTCTTAATAGGGATACAGAAGTGTTGTACAGCTTCAAATATTGAAACTTGGTTATATGACAATATGGCTCAAAATTTATCAGACCTGGATTTTTCATTTCGTAACTTTAAGCATATAGCATGCGAGATATCTATAGACTATATGTCGCATGCTATATGGTTAAAGTATATATTTAAGTGTAAATGGTTTCATTCAAAAAAGTCTATTGGTGTTTGTTGAGTTTATAAAACCGTAACTTAACATGCAATTTTTTACTTAAATGCCATTATAGGAAACTATGCATGTTAATAATTTTTTTTATTGAAAGCTACTATAACCAGCAACAAAAACTATTCCGTACAAACAGTAAATTAAAATTTTAATTCAATCTGCATTAACGTAAATTATAAGGGTTAAACCAAAATTACGAGGTTACTTTACTTATACGCCGATTGACAATGTAACCTACATACACCATACAGTTTTTCAAATCAAATCTTTGTAGGCGCTAATATATTTATAACGTCAACTACACGATTAAGTACGTAGTGGATAAATTTTGCTAGGCAGTAGTTTAGGAGAAAGGAGGTTGAATCTGCGTTTTCAATTTGGCTATAAATTGGAAAGAGTAACACAACCTCGAAAGTCGTCGATAAATCTATATTTATTTTATTTTATTAGGCTAGTTTTACGTCGCTTAGATGGTAGTATTATTTACACTGTATTCACTTAACGCTATATTTCCGGCTAATTTTTATCTTAAAGTGATCAGAAAAGCACTACTGTACCTCAAGAGTCAAATATATGAATACGATAACAGGATTCCGTAATAGTGCCAAGCGGTTGAAATTCGCATAAATTGGGAGCAAATTTTGCATTGTGCGTAACTTAGCCAAGTAAATCTTACATTCCATCCACTGTCACACACAGTATAGTGAAAAGGTTTCTGGAATATCAAACTCATTAGACTACTGGCACTTAAGGGCGTCCAAGTGGCGAAAAACCATAACTTTATACCCTTATGAATATTGAGTTAGTTGTGAGACGTTACTTGGCAGTTCATTTTCCTCTTACGAAAAAAAATAGCTCAACCAGTTTTCTCATAATGGCAATTCAACGTTAAAATTTACACGTTTATAGTTCTAATAAGATGCAAAACCATTGTAAGTAAATAAAATTGAAAATTCACACTGAAACTGCACGACGAACTGTACTACTGTGGACGTACGCCATCCCGTTGCAAGAAACATTCAAATGAAACTTCATGTCATGGGCCACTACTTGACATGTTTTAAAATCTGTAACAAAATATTTTTGTGTTTAAAAAAATCGGTAACAGAGGCAAAAAAATCAAATTTCAAACTTTTTTTTTAAAACACAAAAACATTTTGTAATGGATTTTAAAACATGTAAACAGTAGTCCGTGACCTGTAGTTTCAGTGTGGAGTTTTCAAATTATTTATGTTCATTGGTTTTTGCGGCTTATAGGAACTATAAACGTGCCAATTTTGTCTTTGAAGTGCCATTAAAGGAACACTGATTGAGTTTAATGTTTTTTTTTTTTGTTAGAGGAAAACGAACTCCCAAGTAACTCTTACAAAACTAACATTATTTCATACAAATATAAAATTACAATTATTCCTCACTTGAACACCCGTAACGTCGCCAATAATACGTAGTTAACAAACCAGTGACACTGTTACAAGAATTGATTTACAATAGCAATAGACAAATATTTAAATCGCACCGGTAGCAGAAACCATCTTTTAAGAATTTGTTTTGGCTGCTTGGAAATTAAAACGTTTGTACTCACCAATTAAATATTTCGAAAACAATAATACCTGTGCGAAAAGCAGATACGCCGAATTAACATACACATACAGTAATGAATGCTCAAGATCTATGCAAATTTCAACTAGGACTCGGAAACACAAGTTTTAACAAATTGAAAGCTTTACAGACATACATTTTAAATGACAATAGCTAAACTACTTCGCCCTGAATTAACATGTGCATTGCCTGTTTTATTTTTATTTAAATTAATGTAAAATTTTGCACTTTACTATACGCAATTAAGTCAATGCAGTATTTTAGAACCGTAGAAGCACTGGAGACTGAGACTGCAAAATCATTATTAGGTTTATCCTCAATCGTGAACCTCCCGTGTCAGCAAGAAAACTCACTTTATCAATACCCATGCTTTCATCTTGCAGATGCCACGCTCTGATAGACTCCAGCCCATTTACACTAGAACGGGATAAAACACAGCGCTTATGTCATTTATTATCTGTTATTGTTTCATTGTCCGGTCAAGTACCGGCATACCAATAACTAACAGTTATGTAATGACGGTTGAGCTAATGTCTGAAATAGGAATGTTTACGTAAACTTAGATAGGTTTCGTATTATGCACAAAAGTGTATAAAATATAGTCATTTGAGTTGCAAAACAACGAATAAAGTTTTTCATGTATTTATTAACTAATTTTTGCGAATTGTAGTTTGACGTGTGCGCGCATGCATGCGTGCGTGTATATGGTCTCGGTAACACCAAACTTTCAATCATATATATTTGTGTTTGACATTGGCAGATTTATACTGGTCGAAAATAAAAGAGTTTCGTTTTGTAACCTTGAGTTTCTTCTCTGGTATACCTCATAAGATCGTTGGATTGACTCTAAAGAGCACCGCGTCGATTAAAACCACTCGGGGGCCGGATCGCAAGTGATTGACAGTGCCTGGTGCGCATGCGCGGGTGTGTCAAGACAGCGAGCGCCTCTAGCGGCAATCTACGCGAAACACTACCCTCCCAAAACTGGGACTTTTTTTTTCCGTTACCAACTGCATTTGCCCATGTTATGGAGACAAGTATGCTGATGTTTTCATTTGTTTCCTCTGTAGTGAATGTGGGCGTATTTGAGAGGGTGCAAACAGTGCACACGTGTGTTTGAAGAAGCGAGAGATGTCATTTCGAACACTTTAAATGATTATAAAAATACTTACGAAAAAAATTGTATTTTAACTAGGGCTCTAAAGTTGGCATCCATTTCGCCTTCTTCCGGTTCACAATTTTTTTTTTTAAATACACTTTTATTATATTCGCCTGTGTGTATTAATGTAATAGAAACTTTCAATTCAATTTTCACCCTCTTACAGACGTCCGAAGATTTTAAAATTTTACACGCGTATTAAGAATCCATGACAATAAAATAATTTCATAGTGATGGCCTGTGTTTTCACCCAATATAAAAAACTGCCATCTGGCTGTCACAGAATTTTTTCTAAAATCAATACCTTGAAACAAATAGTTTTGAAACAAAATATTACTTATATCTTCCATAAAAATAAAAACATATAAAATTACAGTTTTAAAAAACTAAAAAAGTAATATTTTTGTAGAAAAATTAATTGAAAAGTTTAAAACTATCTTTAGATACAAAGATTTTTTCAAAATCAATGGGATAGCCCATAGTTCTGTATAATTTATTACTTTTACTAAGTTTGAAATATGAATAAAGTCAGTAACCAAAAAAAAAAAAAATACATTTACGTAAAAAAAGCGTGGGGTGACTCTGGACTTTATTTTCATGATTACTCTTCCTTTATGAAAAGCTAGCGACAAAAAATTTATGGTAAATGATAGAAACCATCTCGTGCGTTTTTGTTTACTTAAAGATCCCATTTAATGGTCAGCCATTTTTTAAAACTACAAATTTTTAATTTTTAAGAAATTGTTTTAATTTTTTTTTATTTTAAATTGGTTTTAATTGTAGATTTTTAAACTTTAATACTTCAACAGTTATCGTAAAAATCTGATTAAATAATGTATTATTAACTTTTATACAGTTGAAAAGCATTGAAGTCCCTGCTATCCTATACAACTTAGCAATATTTTGATACACTTTCAATCTAATTATTATTAATATTATTTTAATACGCAATTTTTACAACTTATAAAAATAACAGTAGAATATTAATAAAGTTTAAGACCAACAATATGCACAGCATAAAATATCAATCAATCTTATACATACATACATATATACATACATACATACATACATACATACATACATACAGACACACATAAACACAGAGGATGGTGCTCAACTCAACCCGCAAAATTTTCGGTAGTTAAAATCTTCATTAAAAAAATAAGCAGAAATCATAGTACCTCAACTGAATATTAAGAGAGCAATCAGCTCTTGAAAACTGAATTTTAAAACTGCATTTTCTCAAAATATCATGAAGTAAGAAATATAAAGTGACAAATTCCAGTACATGGTTTAATGTTACCGAGATATTCAAACATAAAACAAATGCTCTTAAAAAATTTCCGCTTAATGAAACTATCAGGGGTGGCCACCCTCTAATAGCACACAACTTTTGTACTGTCTGGATACTGAGATATTTGAAGACGACACGTTAAGCTACATGACCTGCATTACAAAATCGGTCCTGCTGTTGCAAATGCCTAGGACACACAGTTTTTGTTCAAAGCTCACTTGATGTTGGCGTGGTGGTAACGGTGCTTAGCACGTAAAAGTAGAGTAATAAACCTGCATTCTAGACTAGGTATCAGACGATAGTAAATATGCATGTAGCAATTAACTAAAATTGACATTTCGTGGAAACACGATAACCCCCACCGTTTTCGAGGACCAACTCTTTAAATTTGCAAACGAATACTGGGTATTGTGCAGGAAACCCGACAGGCAGGCAACACGCATAACTCCCAAGAACTAATGGTTGCGGGTATCAATGAGGCAAAGTAACAGAGAACTGTATAATTCATTGTCGTTTAGAATTGGTGTAAATTACAGTAACTTAAAACAGTAAGAAATTAAACGTGTACTTCAGTAATATCTGTGTGCAATTTAAATCAACGATGATTCGAGAGTACGGAATGTATTGTGGCGTTTGAACCTGGGTTTGAAGAGATGAGATGATGCTACAGTGATGCGTGCAGTAATGAAGAGTGAATATTAGTAACACGCCGATATTCATACCCACTACTGGTACCATATTCCTCTTTGGGTAATACTCGTCGCGTGTGTGTTTCGTGAGCATGGATATTACATTGAAAATTGAAAATGAGAACTGGTTATTATATCAACAAGTTACACGAGGCTCCTGCAGGTAAACAACATGTGATCAGTATGCACGTACTACAATCAGAACACAGCATCCTCGGCGATCAAGCGGTTAGTGTGTTCGCCTCCCACCAAATCATTTCAGGTTAAATTCCTGGTCAGGGGGCTGATTATGGATGCAACGTAAAAATTTGTGCCTGCATTGCGTCTGGTTGCGCTGCACTAGAATTATATATCCACGTAATGCCATAGAAGAAGCGTTTAACTTGCTCTAGACTTGCGTTGCGTTGCGTCGGTGCAAACAGCAGGTGGCGATATTTAATCGGCCCCCAGGTCACCTGTATTAATACAGGAGGGAATTGTTCCAGGGAAATGTCGTTGGTCGTGCATGAAGTTTCTCTGTGATTTCATATTTCCCTCTCTTTCATCAATATCCCCTTTATATTTTCCCTTATTTTATCTCAAGATAATATTGTTACAAGTCGTCCAAATATATTCGCTAATACTGTTACAATAGGGTTGTGTGAAGGCTGGAATCATGCAGTACTAAAAGAGCCGATCATGTAGGCTACCCTACAACACACGCTATCGTAAGTGAAGGGTCTATGGTCTATGTGCCCGGTGATACTGTACGCATATTTAGTCATTTAAGTAGCCGAACTTATAAGTGTTTATAAGAGTGATAACATAGACTCTTGCAAAAACACGAGGTACCGATCAGCATTTATGTCAGTGCGTAGCATGTATGAACACACAGACTCTCTGTCTCGTCGATGCTTAAAATGTAATAAACGTTTGTAGGACAAATTAAAATCAATCGCTTTATTAATTTAAAATTGTGAGGACTGTTCACCAGTAATTAATTTGACTCCTTATATACAATGGTTTGTGGTGTTTGTGTGTATGTATGTGTGTGCTGTGTATCGCGTGTGTTTTGGTGTGCGTGTGTGTATGTAGGTGTGCATGTTGTGTATCGTGTGTGTTTAGGTGTGTGTATGTGTGAAAGGAGATTACTTAGTAATCAATCCATCTATAGTCATTATACCAGTTAAGTGGGCTTGCATTTCTTCCTTTTAACAATTGTTTTGAAAAGTTAGGGACGCAGTTTCAAGTGTGAACTGTTTTCGTAGGTAATGACATCAGGGACATGTCTCAAAGTGTCACAAGCAAAGAGTAATTCCTAACTAACTACAGCATACCTCGTGTGCTAGGGTCTTACTGGCTCTGGATACATAGCTGGCAACCACTGCGTTAAGGTAGATAAAGTTACATTTCATTATATTTCTCGATGAGTAAATTCTAGAGATAACTATTTGGAACAAAAAGTATTCTCCATACATTTTTTTTATAGAAAAAGGTGTATCAATTATAATGTTTATACTAATATATAAATACATCCTGTCCGAACAAAATTTTCAGAAAAAATTTTGTGCGTTTGAATGGGTTGTCAATAAATTAGGTCTGTTGAATGTATTCCCCATTTTAACTTCTGTAATTTTTTGTTCGTAAGCTGGTAGTCAGAGCACTCAATAATTCAACAACATTAGTTCCGATTACCCCGGCCCTAGAGCAGTCGGCGGGGTCCGGATGTCGCAACACCAAGGCGATGAACCGAGGTTTATGGGCGACACAGCAGGTCACATCAACGCCTGTCCCGCCTTGGAAGCCGAGGTTTATGAGGTAGGATTCGCTACGTCTGAGCCTTCTCCAGCCCAGCTGACCGACGACGACAGCCGAGACCCAGGACTTACACGAGGGCCTCCTATCAAGCGTGAGCTGCCCCATATCATCGCCAGTACTTTTGATTCACGCGTATGTGAAGGTAGTGGAGTTTACTGGACGTATAATTTTGTAACCTTAGGCTCCTTCAGAGCGTGGCGGCTGTATAGCAGTCGTAAATTGTGTACAGAGGTACCCCCTTGTTGTGTGTATCAAACTCTTATTTTATGTATGAAATGACATAAAACCATCAATTATGTGGAGCCGTTATTTAAGAGTTTTTACCTTTCAGCTTAAAACAAAACGGGCGGATTAGATTCTCTACATGACGATCAAGATTCCCATTTCTCTTATTTACAAAATATCTCTAAGTGGGATGGTTCATAACTACGAGTCATTGTCTATTCCTTCCCAGTTTAGTGTCTGTCAAGCCAGTGGTGCCACCTCTAGTGACCGTGCCTTTGTGCTACGTATACGTTACTCTCCACAACCTTTTGAACCTAGCTATTTTAGCGTATTTCCTGTATGACATCATTCAGAACAAACTTACGAAATGTCTCGACTTTGACTATCGAGGTAACGTGGACATTTTAGGTGGGTACCTGAGAAAGCTTGTTTAAGCAATTCTAAACCTAAACGTACTTTTAGTCACAAGAACATGCTTGTATCAAATTCAGAAGTGCAAGTTACTTACAGTTATTGCTGTGATTATCATAATTACTATATACTAACTTTGCGGTTGGTACAGCGGCTAGAGCGGTCGCCTCTCACCCCGGCGACCTGGGCACGATTCCTGGCGTGGTCGACTCAGACTTTCAAATGTAGGAATCTTGTCGGGTGATGCCGTTGGTTGAAGGGTTTACTAGGTGATCTACCGTTTTCCTCGTTCCCTCATTCCGACAATTATCTATACTCAAGTCATATCAGCCTTATCTGCAGTAAAGACCTCGCTGTAAAGCGCTTACCAAAATATCTTCACTTCTTTTCCATGCCACCTGACGTAAACTTTGCCACATCATCTTGCAAATAAAGGGTTCTGTATCAAAGGACAGTTTTGTAAGGTTGGGAAATTACATTAACAAATATGTGGCGCTATGACTTCTCGCCTGCGGCGCTTGGAGTGTTGCGCATGCACAGTCTCTCGATCTCCTATAGCTTGTCCTTGGTCCAGGCGCTTGTCACTGGAAGTGGGCGCAGACAGCGCAGTCGCCCGCCATATACACGGATGTCCGCCAGCAGTTGCTGTATAATACAGCGACCGTTGCCGGACATCCGTGGAGCGACGACCGCATAGCTGAGTGATGCGTGACATCGACACAGCTGTCGACTAAATGGTGCAAGAATCTACCGCGAAGGAAAATCCTTTAACGCGTCACGTGACCTTCAGCGACAATTCTGAAGAACAAGGGAGGGGATTGTGTGGGTGTCGTGTTTGGAAATACCTCAGGAGTCGTTGACGTCGAAATTGAAATTCTAAGGATCTTGACACAATGGTAAGAATACACAGGAGACGGCACGCTCTGACTAAGGTTTATTCCACTACAGGTTAGAAAGATCAATGTTAAAAGTTTGGCACAGGGAAAATTTTTGCCGCTTGAGCGCTGGTATCGGTAATTGGTGCAAACTGACCAATCACAGAGCTTTCTTGAATTTTAAGTTACATAAAGTTGATAATTTAAAACGCAAAATTGGTTTATTTTCAATTGAAAATTATGTTAAATTTGTAACATACCGCGTGTTGCGGAATAAAAAAAAATATTACAAATTGAAACAAATATATAAACAAGCAAGTTTTACTAATTAAAAGTTACAAAGTTGGCAATTTAAATAAATGGAAAATCCAAATATGTGTCCACACAGTGGACATTACTAGCGACTGTGAGATGGAAAATTACTATTTAAAAAATTTACAAAACATATTAATTAGTTTTTCAAGGATGACAAAGCATATCGACTGAAAAAAGAAAATGTCTGGGCAAGTCAGAATTCACGCCAAACGTGCCATCACAAAGGTAGTTACTTCCGCGGGCTCCATAATGTCAAAATCTGGTGTTACAAAGCTAGAAGTTAACAAAGCAACACACGTGTGTGCGAAAAGCCATCGGGCAATCAAGCAACAAATAATCACAACAGCTAATAAATACCAAGTGGAAAAGTCAAATAGCAAAGAAAAATAGCAAAACCTACAAAAAACATTTTAAGACCGAGAGAGAATTTTTCATCAGACGGCGACCGAAAAAGGAATTTAGAAAAACATTATAACAAGAATAAAACTAATTTAAGCACAACGCATGACGGCAGCCACCTTGCTAACCATGGGAGGACAAGTCCCCAATCTACCCTATCACACTAAATAGGAGCTCGGAAGTACTTACGTACTCAGTTCCTACGTCCAGAAGAGAAATGAAAGTGAGCTGACGGCCCACACAAGAACCTTAGTTCAACCTGGCCAGAGTCTTGCTAACGCACCTGCGCAGGGAAGAAGAGAAGGGGAAGCGTAGAGTAAGATTTAGATTTAGTTTATTGCATCCTTGGATCTTTTTTTGTGAATATTTTTGCACAAAGATATCGGACAAGTCATATTTACAATATACAATCAAATGAATAAGTGACGTACGTTTTACATTTAAACATTTACAAAAATTAAAATTAGACACTAAAAGAGCGAAATTCAACATTTCTTGTCAGTTCGGGCTCGCATGTGGGCTCATGTCAGCATTCTTCAGTCTCCACATGCAAAAGAAATAAAAAAGCAAGAGAAGAAACATAATCTTAACCCAGAATAATTATCTTAAATAAGTATCTACACTGTCATAGATCCACTCAAATACTCATCGACTGTGTAAAAAGCATTAAGGATTAAGAAATCTTTAAGGTGTTTTTTTATTTTTTTTATTTTTGTGTTAGCTAAACATGCATCTTGCAGGTGGTAATCGCATTATCTTAATTTTCGGCCGCGATAACAAGCTACATGTAAATGAGTAAAGATCCAGAAATAGGTAAGTATACACGCGTGTAAACGTTCTACGGATGTTATCACTCTGTCCGTTTGTAATTTTAATAAAGTTTAATCTGCCGATTTGCGGCTAGGGCAGGCGTTCACCTTAAAAACGTGGTCTTGAGCGCTGTTGAAGATGAAGTGAAGGCAATATGCAGCAGTGAATTAAGAAGGCGAGACAAATGGGAACACTTCTAAGAAACCTGCCTACTAACGGCAGCATCGTCCACCACGTTTCCAAGCTGCGAACACTGGAAATGACTCCACCGGGATTCATACCTAGTTCGCCGGAGTACCGACTCGGGTTTATGGATGGTACACGGTGAACTGAGTTTTTCTTAAATTAACCTTAAAAATAATAACTGCCCTATTAGCAATATTTGTACTGACTCACTGACTGCCATAGCTAAAGTAAAGCCCTACCGATAGTAGCGAACCAACAAACCAGCACGCAGTTAGAAAATCAAACACTGAAATACAACATATAGTTAATTTGAACGAACTGAAATACAAAACTGAAAAGTATTTTTACTTCATTTGATTATGTTTTTTTATGTAACGCCTGGAAGACCACGCTTTGCGAGCACGTATGTGTGACATTTTGCATAGAATCAGGCGCATGATGCGGTGTTCAGTGTCGTTTGCCTGTGTTCTATGTTACATGTCCTATACGCTGTCCACTCTAAGGTTGCAGAAGAAATAAAATTTGCTAAAAAAGTAAATCGAAGCTACTGAAGTATATCTTGATACCTCACATTGAGACTGTGCCGTAACGCATTTACCTTGTATTTTTCAATATTTCAAGTGAAATTTTTGCTGTGCAAAAATTCTAATTGTCATTTAATTGAATGAATTAGCTGCAACCTTAGAATGGATAGAGTAACACGCACGGTCGCGCTGCTCTTTACTCCGGACATTGCATAAAACACTATTTAATGATACATAAATAAATGTACGTGTATGATTATGTAACCGTTTTGTACTACAATTGGTCTAAAGAAACGCGTTCAAGAGTTTAGGCATATAATTTCAGGACACGTAGTATGATACTATACAATGCATTATTACGTGTGCTGACTTTATAGTTTTTTTTAAACTTATTTGGGATGATTCTAGAGTAATTTATCAACGTTTGTGTTTGCACAGTGCCCCTTGATCGACGCGCTGGTACACGTTATTGAGGGCGTAGCAGTTTTATGTGTTATATGTTGGTAGTTGCTGCTGTAAGAGCATAGTACTAACGACTAAGGGTTACCAGACGTGCACAGATATTCTCGGACCACTCGTATGAGTTTCTCGAATATTAAAATTCACGAAGGAGGATGGCGTGTGTTAGATACATGATAAAAACATTTGACCCCAAACGCAGATGAAAATGCAGTCTGAAACATCCATAAAAAAATTTCTCATCTCGTTATGCTATTTCTTGGTCAAAATCTAGTTGTATTTTTACATTGACGGAACAGGGGAATGGAATTCCTCACTCATGTGTTCCCATTCACACCCCCTTCCTTACCCCCCCTCCTCAATCTAGGGATACTGGTTCGATTTACATTGGATCGCTACTATTTCCACGCTTAAAAAATTTGGTGGAAGTTGTCGTTATCAGCAGGCTTTCCCGATGCATTTCTGTTGTTTTAACCGCCATGGCTACTTCATACTTACCTACACTCAGGGCGTCGTTGTTAAGGCGCCCGCCTGTCTTGTAAATAGCATTTCAGCGTGCTAGCAGAACATTTTTATTCTAAGAAACCTCTCAAAATGTTTCTAATGTGTGCGTTTACGAAAAGAACAAACACATCAAAAGATTTCGAAATGATAGTTTCAAAACATCACGCTACTTAGATAGATCATTTCGTAGCCCCTCAAAATGGGGAAAAAAAAAAAAAATCCAATCTATTATAACCGAAAAGCTACTCAAGAGATTCGTGTGGAACTACAATAGACAGGTGTGTTGGACTTTGCCTAAAGCTTTCTACCAATAAAAATATGTGGTCACCATTGAAAGTGCCAGTCAGGCGAATGTTCTACGATACTACTGCACACTGTTTAAGTAGGGGATACCACACCTGATAAGCCGTCCAACATCGCCCTTGGCACCCTGGCTCACTCACACAAACACACGACCACTAGGCGGGCGCCTTAAGGTGGCGGCCTGGGTTAACGTATTTTGCGTTAAGTGCGACAAAGCTTTCACATCGCATATCAACCTAGCCTCTATACGCAAGCCATTGGACTGGCACGCAGTTTTCTCGCCGATATCTCACCTCTGTGAGACATTCAGTGGCGGCCCAGTAATTTTATGATGTCACGTTAAGGGTAACGAAGCATTTTACACGCCTATGCTTTGTAAAATGTCTTCATCAAGACTCGCACACTTAAAAATTACCACAAAAAACAGCCTTTTTTTGTTATTTACTGCAACGAGAATAATAGATTTCCATGATAACTGGAGGACATGAAATGGGTATACACAAGTGTAATGGTCATTGAATTATATTCATAAAGTAGATATCATTCACACACGTTAAGCAATTTCAGAGAAAATGTCTACCAACTGAAGCGCTACATCACACCGTCAGGCGGCATGGACGGTCGTCTATCGGGTGCTTGAACTATGTTGAACGGGTTCGGAAGAAGTATGTTTGTTTTCATTACAATATTAAAGAACAGGAAAACACATTTCAGACGTGAAGGAAAGTAATCTTTTATTCAACACGAATGTTATAAATATAATTTAAGCACTCCGACACCGTCAGAAACAGCTTCTTTTTAGGCTGTTGTGTCTCAGCTTGTATTAAGTGAATACAAACGAAATTACGATATAGTACTCCACTGGTAATTGCTGCGTAGTTGTCTTCAGTAAAAGTGTAGAATCACCGTTTGAAGTCAAGCACCTCCTTGCTTCCAGTCCTCATACGCATGCAAAAGCGCTGACCAAAGTATTTCCACTGCACTCTCTCTCTCTCCCTCCCCACCCCCTTTTTCAGCCAAAATCCAATATCTATTCAAGAAAGTGGTGTCAGGGTCAACGAGTGAAGGTAATTGGAAGTTCGGAGACAACGAGACCATTCATCGTGCTGAATGATTTCTTCATTTCGTCCTGGTTCAAGGTTTTCAGCGAGAATATTTGGAATTTTGATAAATGGTACGACGACTCAGATAACAACCTTCGCGTGCATTCTGCTCGCGATATCTGGTAAAGCGTAATTACGTAACATTAAGATGCTATGGCATTAATGGAAGGCATTATTTCAATGAAAACCATATAGCACTCACCATGTAAAAATTCAGTATAAAAATTTAAAAAAAACAGAATCATAAACTGTACAGTTCATATAAAGATATATTTTAGTTATTCCCACGACGACTATCACTTATAAAACACAGTATTTTTCTCACACAGTTTAAAGACGCAAAAGTGGGCGGAGAGGATGAAGAGGAGGTTATGTTGTGTGGGTCATGCTTGTGAGGAAGTAGGTAGGGGAAGGAAGGAGAAGTGAGGAGGGAGGGACACCTGAGGTGGGCAGGTACGGAGAAAGCCCAGCCGGGGACGGCGACCAGCAGGCAGAGCAGAAGTGTCGCGGCCATGAGGGCGCTCACAGCGACGGTGCTGCTGCTGTGGTCGGTGGCGGTGGAGGCAGCGGCCACGCTGCCCCTGCTGCGCCGCGACGCCAGCCCCTACAAGCGGTACAGCGGGCTGCGCACGAGCGACGACTCTCTGCGCCGCGTCTACCTACACGACCAGACCGTGGCTGTGGTCGAGCTATCTCCAGACCAGAGGCTGCTCTCCTGCGAGTTCATCGAGGTCTAGTGAGTAGTCGCTCCCTTATACAGACCATGCGCGGTCACGCCGACACTGTAACCTCTAGCGTCAACTTTTGAGAGCCAAGTAATGTTTGGTCTGTAATTGGACAAGTTAAATTGCTTATATTATCAAACTGCGTGTAAATAGAAATTTACTTAGACGAAGAATAGAGTGGCCGCGGTGGCCGAATGGTCAGACCATTCGCCTCCCACCAAGGCGATCCGGGTTCGACTCCCGGCGGGGTAGGTCCACGGATTTTCGCATGTAGGAATCGTGCCGGACGATGCCGTTGGTCGACGGGTTTTCTCGGCGATCTTCCATTTCCCCCGCTCATTCATCCCAGCGCTGCTCCATACTCACCTCACGTCATCCCTCACCAGTGCTAAAATCCTCGATGTTAAGCGCTGATCAAAATATCTCACTCACGAATAATGGAGCAGGGCCTTGATCGTCATATGGGTGAGCATATTTTGCGCGTTCGAGGCCTAGAATTGCGGAAGCGATAAGGACGATAGAGCACGCGCATCACTCCTCACCTTATCATCTAGGCGCAAGTCAGTTAACTGGCGTGCAATCATCATCATCACCACCACCGTCGCCATCTTCAGGAGCATCCGTAGAGAGAAAAGATTTATTGAATTTTTCACAGTGACGTGTTTAGCGCTAGTGAGGTAAGGATGATATTATGTGAGTATGGATGCCGCTGGTCTGCAGGTTATCTCGGGGATCTCCCGTTTCCCGGCTCCTTCATTCCGGCGCTGCTCCACACTCACATCATGCCATCCCTCGCCAGCGCTGAAGACCTAGATGTTAAGTGCTCACCAAAATCTCTTTTAATAATTCACATCATTCACGTTTCCTACATGCTAGAATCGGGAGTGACAACACCGGTAATTTATATATATATATATATATATATTACATACATCTACCTTGACTTCTGCTGCTACGAAATTCTAAAAATACGTTTTAAACCGAGCGGTGTAGTCTGAATTCCCGAACCAAATAAAGAATGCGTGTTTTAGTAAGATAAATGTTTGAATACATTTATGTATATGTTTATGAAACATGCTGATTTCAAACATACTACATTGCAGTTCGAAATTCCAAGCCGGGAGCATAGAAGAAAGATACTAGACTAGCACTGATATACTTCACGTAGTGGAAAACCACCGGCTTCTGCCCTAAAGAGCGATCTTGTGCTTCAGAAGCACTTTGATTCTGCTTTGTGGTATGTAAGTAGTAATTTGATTGAAATACCAAATTACCAGAGGATAAAAGTTTTATTACGTAATTGTGTTTTGTATGGTTTTTAATATGTGTCGGTTATTATTATTTTTTTTTCATTTTTTTATTCGTCAAAAATCTTGAAAATACCAAAATTTCGTAATTAAATATTGTTTGTCATATCTGCTACTTATTTAGCCATTCAGTTATAGTTTCATAATGGTTTGGCATTTGGATCCCTTGATTTTTAAATTCTGACGTAAAATGTAAAATACAAGTACACATACAATGATATATTATGGAAATATTATTTCCAGATAATTTATTTGTGGTGTTTTGCACGCTATCGTTTATGATTTACGTCTGTAGTAGTAGTATGATTATGGGTGTTATGCACGAAGGTAGGTTTAGAACCTCGGCAATCGCCGGATGATGGAAGCCACGATGTCCTCCGAGCCCAAGTAGGCGACATGATTCTGTGATGGTTCGCCACTGATGGGACAACACAACACCCGGTCCTGAACCCAGAGAAGCAACTGTACATTCATCTCCCCGGCCGGGAATCTAACCCGGGACTCTTAGCCCATCAGTCAGGAGTTTTAACCACTGAGTCAAGAAGTCGGACGTCGTAGGAGTATTAAATCGTCAGGGAGAAAAATATAAATGTAAATGATAATGAAAAATAATATTCATTTCCTATTATCATATTATGTCCGATCTGTCT
Source organism: Medauroidea extradentata (assembly GCA_003012365.1). Classification (NCBI taxonomy): domain Eukaryota; kingdom Metazoa; phylum Arthropoda; class Insecta; order Phasmatodea; family Phasmatidae; genus Medauroidea; species Medauroidea extradentata. The sequence goes on along the minus strand of PNEQ01003632.1, from coordinate 40,889 downwards.
GTTTTCAATTATTTTGTGCCAGTTGTCCAGTTATGTCAGCTAACAGCAGCTTACCCTTCTCTCGAGCAGGACTTAGTAGATAGATAAGCCACTCTTGTACCATTTTTGACGTATGTAAGGTTTATTCGTGTTATTTTACACGCCCCAAGCGGCATTTCATCCTTCCTACCCTACCCTCGTGGCTTATTATAACCACCTTGAGAGGCCTACAAGAGCACGCTCTCTCACGAGAGCGTTGCCTAGTGGCTGCAGAGATGGCGGCCTGTGGTTTCGGTCGGTCTGTTTTATCTGTGTGAGGACGTGTTGCCTGCGGAACCTGCAGTTCCGGGCCAGCGGACCACAGAAAGTAGGTGACGTCTGCCGTGCCGGAATTGGAAAGACGCGCCTTAGCATTATTTTATCTGTCCAGCATCCAGCGACGATGTCACTCGCCCTCGTGCAACACATTATAAGAACATTTTGAGTTAAGCGGCGCGCTGTACCGCAATTTTCATCACTGTGTTTTTATTTTTATATTTGTACCAGTTATTCTTTTCTGGTTTTAGGCACAAAATGTGACTAAATTTTTCGCATACAAATAATTTTTATCTCGCATAGTTTTTACATAACGGCTAGTTAAAGCCAAAGTTTGCTCGGTCCCGTTTTAAGGACTACACTAAAACCAACTCACCAAACTGGAAAAATTTACAGTGAATAACGATGTTGTTTGCTACAAATTCAGCTATGTTTAACCACAACATAAAATGTGTTTGAATTTACAAAAAAAAAAATATATATATATATGGATTTTTTTTTAAATTTTTATTTTAAATTTCAACATTTTTATTTTAATGCAAGAAAATTATATTCTTTGTTTTTATGTACGTGGCATTGTAGTCTATGACGTCTTTATTCACTGTGAATGTTTTCAGTTTGGTATGTCAGTTGGTTTTAGTGTAGTCCTTAAAACAGATACGTGTAAATTTTGACTTTAACAAACCATTACGCGAAAACTATGAGAAATGAAAAAATTTCATAAGAGCTAAATTTAGTTACATTTTGTGTTAAGAACATGAAAAAAATCTGGTATAGATAAAAAATAAAAACAAGTTAATAAAAATTGCTGTATACCGCGCGCTTTTAAACAAAGTCGCTACGGTGACACAAGAATCAGTTTCGCGATGTTTGTTAAGAACTGCAAGAGTGCCGTCCGTATAAGAGTTTAAATTCTCAGATTAGAATAAAATACTGTTGTAGAATATAAACAAAATTGTAACTGATCTAACGGTGCTTTCATACAGTTTTGTACGTGAGTGTGTAATAGTGACGAAATAATATGTGACATCAAAATTTATTCAGAATGACATGTAAATATACTGGATACATTTATTATTGTATTCATTCACTTTCGTTTACGTGTGTAAAGTGTAGTAGTTAAAGAACGAAATATTTTGGGGGAAAAACAGACAAAATCAATTTTTATGTACGAGCGGAATTAAACTGAGGAAGGATATGAATTTATAACCTACGTCTTCCCGTAAAATCGTTTACAACATATTGCCAAACACTGAAATAACGCCCACGCTTTCTGAAATCAAGACAGCGTGCAATAGACCACAGTTACCAGCACTGACCGTTACAACGTTATTTTTAAAATGAATAATTTAATTACGTACAGTAACTTGCCTGAAATTAATTAGTGAATGAGCACTGCTGAATCAAAATGAAAATACTTAATCTCCCTCTATGCAAATGTACAATCAAACATTACCTCGTTCACTCTAAATTTAACTGATCGCAATGCATATGGAATACATATTTCATAAAAATAGATTTAACGCCCGGAAATAGATTTAACCCACGCTGTATTTAACGATTAACGAGGTACTGATAGTCCCCGACTTTAACTGCCTCTTAACTTGTCAAGCTCACTCATTTATGAATTTTTAGGAAATGTCTGAAGGACTTAAAAATATTCGTTTTGCCTCAAAAAAAATATTTTTAGTATAATTCAATTAAATAAAAATTCCTATTACATTAACGAATCTCAAGTCTCGTTGCAAGGAATCGCTGTAGCGTGCTTCTGGGTCGTTAATGACTTCCATTTAAGGTATTGGGACTTGAATATTATTTTATCTTAAAACAACTTAAATAGCTATTACACTATCACGCAGTAAAGATTCTTCATCATCTGGGACTTATTAAATGGTCGTTGATCGCGCCTGCTTGTATAACAGTCCAGCGAACCCAAAATTTTACTTCGGGATGCAAAGACTCATCCGGCTGTTATTCTTCCACGAAAATCTGTTCTTTTCCTACATAGAAAAATGACAAAGACTGCAACTCTAAAAATCGCAAACATAGTACAAGTGTGTTACGTATGCTACTACTGCTTCAATAGGCCTCGGCTCATAGGTATTACGTGAGATTTGCTTGAAGTTTTAAACGAAAAAACTTATTGCAAGAATTTATTTACGTGCGAGCTTAGCAATGTGATAGTTTTCCTTTCGCTTTGGAGTTCTTTTTCCAGGCTTCGCGCTGACATGTCGCCCAATGCGTACTAAACTAGATCGCTCATACACGTTTAAAACGGCCAAGAAAACTTAACAGGCTACAAATAATGTGTTTTTAAACCATTAATTTTTTTAAATTCTTCTATGTTTTAACTCAACTTTTTTTTTTATGTTCTGTTATGACCTTCCATAGAGACACCCGAAGTTAATTGCAAAATGACAAAAAAAAATTGTCAAGGATGCAAGTTCTGTAATTTTTTTAGTAAATTTATTTTATCATTTAAATTTTTTGTCTCATTTTTTAAATTATGTCGAGCAACATGAAGTTTCATTACTATAGCGAATGAAATAAATACAAATAAGCATAATCTAATATTTTCGAAACATCAACATATAAGTCTTATTATCACGGAATTGCGTAATTTACCTTATGCTTTTTTCTCTTATTTTGCTTTTACCTTACAGATTTTAAATTGTGTGCACAGAAAAAAACTAATAATATAAAAATGTTATTACAGTATTCGCAAATATAAGTAATGTTAAAAAAAAAATTCTTGATAAACTCTTAGCTTCTATGATATGACGGCGCTATTGAAAATCTAACGATTAAGAATTTCACTAAATTTGTATGTTGGTAAGTTTTGTCATTTATCTTTTATAAAAGGTGGTTATATATAAAATTAATTTGGATAAATTGGATATTTCTAAATGCAGTGTACAATACGTAGAACTCTAAGTTAAATCAGACTTATTTTTGTAAAGCGTAAAAACACTTACACCTTCCTACTTTATATTTAATAATTAAAATATATTGGTTCGATAAGGCTTTAGGCATATACGTAAGTGTAATATCTTACACGAGTACTGTTCAGCGGTTCAGTACTGTTTGAGTGGCAGTACTAGTTGAAAAAGTTGTTTTGTATCCGCAACTTTCAAGGAATTCTTAGCGCTCAACACAAAAATGCAAACAAAAATAACAGCCAAATCCGAAAAATATAGAATCGCTGCAAACTCAACACTAATTTTTTTTTAATTTCACATTTTAATTATTTCCGTTGTAATCGCTTTGAGCATTACGACAGCAAAGAAATATAAACTGGTATCCCTGATGACACAGAAGGCACCAATTACGTAATCAATAACCACACTGAGACGCCAAATACCGACCTTTACCACAGCGTATGTGATATAAAAATAGACGTATGATACGGGCGTAAATAATAGTACTAAAACGAAACTCACGTAGGCACAAAAGTGCGCTGAAGTACAACTGAATTGTGCTCACATGAAACGATTATACTGTAACATGTTTGTCTGACCAAATATAATATTATAGGTTTGGCAATCTGTATGTCATACCGGCAGAACATCTCGGAATCATAAGTAACTGGTTTTTGACCAGTACTGGTAATTATTTTATTAAAATATTTTATCATATGAGATGCAAAACACCACAGTTATTTTTTTCCGCTGTTTTCCGTTGATTATGAATAGTGATTGTTCTTGACTTATTTTAATCCAAAACTTAAATCTACACGATACTGAAAATAATAAAAAACTGCTGTATAATAAATCATATTATATGAATCATGTGCAAAACATCTTCAAAGTGTTACTAAATTTATCAATTTTACTGTCACGATATCACAAGTCTACAGAGTCGGTAACGGAAGGAATTCTCCATTTACAACGGCCGAATTTTTCTGTTATGCATACGTGATACACTGAACGAAGTGCCTAGTACAATTATTTTGATAAACGGAATGAAAATTACCGTTATTCGTTATCGTACACTATATTGTTTGTTATAAAATGTAATTTGAACTTGAAGTAAAACTAAAATTGAAAATTAAATTCTAAATAAAGTTTTTCCAAATTATACTGAAGAAAATTATATCAGAAGCACACTATCTGAAATTTAGACAACCATGGCTTAGCATTAAATTTTTAACCTGCTATAAATGCCTCTAAATTCCAGTTTTTTCACAATATTCTTCACTGATCGGAATGGCTACTCCATTTGTTAATTACTGGAATAAAAGCTTATGTCTATTAGGCCTAGTAATTAATTTTGTAAATCTACTTTTGTAATTTTTCATTCAGCCGGATAGGAAATGATCACGTATGTTTTCATTTACTCTTGCGGACGTGTATGTACTATACATATGCAAACCATTTAAAACGTAAACTGAACGGAAAAAGTAAAATATTTTTTATAATAAGGTGGTGTCATCGATGGTTAGTACAGTAATGTACAATACCGTTTATTTCAGTACAGTAATAAACCGAAAGAAAATGGTCGAATTTGTAAATATTTTCTCAGGCACTTTTCATTCTTTAATAGGCCTGCTAATATTGAACAGCGCTGAATAGCTTATTGCTAGGAAAAGGAATATATTGCGAGTTCGATTACTTGCATGTTATAATCCACTGTCCTATGCATATTCAAACCTTATCTATATTCGCTCACTGTCTTTTGTGCCAGTGAGTAGCAGTTAGTTAACAAATGGCAGAGCTTAAGTACGTACAGGACAGTGGATACTAACATCCAGGTTGTTGAACTCAATAAATACTCATTTCCCTACTTATTACTGCCTCGGGAATAAAATCAATAATTACTACTTCATAATAATATTAAATTTCAGATTCTTTTCTTCGCGTATTTTGTGTGATATACGTAATTAGTAGATATGGTAGAAAATCTCGAGAATCTTTTCTTCCAGTGTATGATTGGACGACAGCTATTGTGCAACAGTTTAGCTGTTTTCAGACGAATCACAGACGTTCTGTCATCGGCCCAGTCGTATAGGGACTCACCAGTAACGAATAAAAGTGTCACATATTAATATATTACACTGACGCCTAGCAAAATCTGTCAGTTTTGACCACGATGAAACACCATCCTAGTAAGCATTAGGGTGGTAAAAATACTTGTGAAATATTTCAATCTTCATTCTCACCCGAGATGTGCAATTCTGCAAGTGCACATTTATTTTTATCTTTAATCAGTGTTATAAATAATAATTAGTGATGATTGTTTATCGCGGGAAAATTTGACTGTTTGCTGAATTTCAACGCTCGTTCAGTTGACAATATTACTGGCTATCACTTGTACGCAGAGCTGTTGCCCTATTTGACTAAGCCAATAAGAATCCCGCTATTGTAATATTTGATGCTTATTATTGGTCTGCAGATAGCTACGTTGTGTCAGACGTATATCACCCAGTCATACATGTTACAAGAATCTACAGTGTTTTCAAGTGTACGTTGGCACAAAAAAATTTTGCAATATACCGTAACCTCTAATGATAATGCCAGTTTATTACTGCAGTAACTAAACCAAAATGGTAGTATGGGCATCGTGACAAATAAAAATTACTTATGTGGTATTTAAGACGGCATGGACATTATGAAACGCTGGGGATCAAATCGGGTACAAATACTAGAAAATTCATTTCGGCGAACTTCACCAGGTAACATTTGGACTGTGAGCAAATATTTGACCCGAATAACCCAAATGCGTAATCTCTCTCGTCGGAACCAAAATTACGAAAATTCATTGTCACAAATGGCTCACGGTACAAGAAACGCATCACACTGACAAAACATTTGCCCTCAAAGTTGGGAAAAATTATTTCCTGTGGTAAATTTTTTTGTATTGACTTCCAGAAACATGCATAATAAATATATTATAGAGTTAATATATGTAACGGTACTCTAAATAACGATAATGTAACCCACTTTCTACCCCTACATTAATGACAATAACATTTTCAATTTTAGAAAATAAGAATTAATTTAACATTTTTAATTTTAGAAAATAATAATGAATTTAACATTTTTAATTTTAGAAAATAAGAATGAATTTAACATTTAATGTAAAAATATGCAATGAAAAAATAATCCCTATTATGTACCAAATCGTACACAAACAGGAAATGGGTAACTGAAATTAAGTAGGCCTAACTAAATTAATTAAATGGCAAAACTATGTTGAAGTTTGCAGTTTTCAAAGAATCAAACTATTCACCCAGAAAACAGCTACCAAATAAAATATAATCGACTTGGCGTGAGTGATAACTGATAAGTAACGCATCTGTTTGTGTACTCGTGCCGGTGATGTGTGTATGTGGCATGTGCTATACAGTTTCTCGCCTTGAAGAGAGTGTAAAAGAATCATGCGCTTGAGGAAGGGAAGGGGGAGAGAAGGAATGAGGGAGGGAGTCGTAGTTGGCGTGAGTTGACAGAAGGGGAAACTAGATACTGGTATCCTACCCGCGGTCACCTGCAGACACACTTCCTGGCTGAACATTTAGGTCAAGGTCAACCGCCCCTCCAACAAACACCAACTCCGTCTCTCCGCCAGGCCCCCTACCGCCCTTTCGACACCACTCCTCCCATTCTCTGCTCCTTACGCATTTATCTCTCTCTTTCCCCCCAACGTTTAGACCACTTATCTAATTACAAGCGTCTCGTACATTGGTATTGTTCGCAGGAAAGATAGAAAAACTCCTCGACGAGTCTGTTAATTCGACCCGAAGACGCCACAAGCTGTCTGTGTGTCTGAACTTGTGATGGAGGCGGATAGAAATATCGTGCCCTACTCGCGGAGGGATGTCCAAAGTGAAGGACTTGACGGTCAGATACCAGAGTCACGCTGGGAGGTGATAACTTCACCTGTTCGACCTTCTTGCGGTGACTCCGTAGCGTACAATTTCCCTACAGCAAAAAAAAAAAAAAAAAAAAAAAACCGATGAAAAAGGTTACACATAGTGCTCATGCATTTAGGCTCCGTGTGCAAAAAAAATATCGCTTGTTAGATGTATGTATCTGATCGAAGATCCCGTCATGTAGCCGCGTGGTGGTGTGATGAGGTGGTGTTTCAAATCGCGGACCAATCACGAAGACAACACAAACGATCAGACTTTTGAATAATAGCTTGCCTCCCAAAATGAATTTCAAGATAATTTTCATTTGACGATTTTGCGAGGTATTTTATTTTCGTTGTGTTACATACATATAGAAAAAATTCCTTCCGTGTACGAATGTGTTGATAACGATTATATCGTGATAACCAAAGTGATTAAAATATTTCAAAGTTGTTTTCCATTGGATTAAAAAACCCAATAGATTTTTATCAACTCCAATTTATTTATTTTCACTACCCCGAGATTAAATTGTTGTATTAAAATACGCCAAGAACGATCCATCGTTATAATGAAAGGAAAACAGCGAAAACATACCGTGGCATACAAACTAAAGAAGTATTTTGGATATACGCCATTGCAGCTTCTCTGCAGAAGGGACAGTCAAAAATATGCTTTAGGGTTGCGATGCCCTGGCGTCGGGAACACTTACGCTACTTAGCCTTCATATTCCTGTTTATAAATTAACAATAACAACAAGATCGATTTTAGTATAAGATATATTTTAATATTTCCTAGAGTCTCTTCATGAGATGTTTAATTAAATTATTGCTTTAGTTATTGTATTTTTGTCCATTTCAATATATCCAGTTTTTTTCCATCTTTCTTACTTAGTTTCATTTTTGTACTTCAACCACAATTTTGTATTATTATGTCTCAATTTAATATTAATCAGTAAAAATTTATGTTCTGGATAGTAATTAATACTCATGCTTATTGTGATTTCATATTTTTTGTTCTCTCATTTTCTTTTCTCAGTGAGTTTTTAACGGTTTAATTTCCGCCTTTTTTTCCAGTGGTTAAGATTAAGACAATGTGTTTACATCTTAACTTCGCCACTGTAAAAATAGTTCGAAAATAAATTAACAATGGAAGTGATCCCAAGTTTGTAAATATGTAAGTCTCGTTACATATTTGGCACGGCTATGCAACGTACGGCGAAAATTTGCATTCAAGTGACAACATGTGACGTAAAACGTGAGGTAACTTAAAAATATGTAAAAACTGTTGCAGGCGCGTCTCAGCGTTCTAGAAAATCATACGCGTCGCGATTGACACATGATCATTAACTCAGCGGCTACCAGTCGCCTTGAAACTGACGTGTGGACCTCCTGGGAAGTTGTAGCTGATAACTCGTATCTCCTCGGCGATGACTGTGGCTGGTGGCGGTGAGTGGTGTGTGGTCGGGTGGCGCGATGAACGTTACAAAACGTCTCGAGATCAAGGGACTGTTGTCACTAAGCCGTCACTCTTACGAGGAGATGATACCCGCATGTTAAGATCTTGGTCATGTTCAGCCTCAAAAGCATATCGAGAAAAATATTTCATTCGATACACGCGTTTGCATGTGAATCAGACATACAGTACGTTCAGCAGGTAATTTTGTCATGGAAGGTAGTTTAATTTTCGGTCATATTCGTTGGCATATTTAAATACCAAAGAGGCATTTCCGGTTGTATTTTCGCATTGTTTTCTTTTTGTTCCAAAATTAATAAATTCCATCCAAAATATTGTTAGTCTTCCTGAACTAACAATCTTTTCTAACACATATTTAGATCCACATACATATAAACGTTGAAAAACTAAGCCCTTTATTTCACTAAATTTTTGTTATTTGAGCCAAAGTAGTCTACGTTACTGCAACCTTACAGAACTACTTAAAAATAATTCTCACATCGATGATTTTGTAAACATAACGGAAGTTACGCTTTTATTTATTTATAACCTAACTTTTCTGGACAGATCAACTGAATGCAACATGAATTCAAAGAAACAGTGCGTTATTAATGCACTTGACACATTATAATCCGAATCACGCCACCATTATAACTTAAAACCTTAAACGTATACATTGAAAATTAATGATGCGTTGTAAATTTACTTAAGTTAAGTGCTATAATTTTGGTATTCTCAGCTTTTTTATAGCATTAGTTGTAGGACTGTAGAATTCATACTTCCGAGTGTTCAAGTGCGATAAAATCATAATTTTATATTTGTATGAAATAGTGTTAGTTTTTTAGACGATACTTGTGAGTACATTTTACTCTTACGAAACAATTTTAACTCTCATAGTTTTCTCATAAAGATGCACAAAGTCAAAATCTGCATGTTATGCTGCCATGTAAATAGTAAAAACCAGTTGACTTACTTAAATCAAATAATTTACAGTGAAATATCACACTCTGAGCTATGTAACAAAACACACAAAAAAAAATTCAAGGGAACTTTTTTTTTTTGTTTTTTAAAAATTTATCAATTTTCAACTTTTTTCTTGTACTTTTGCGTTTTTTTTAATTCAAAATATTACGTTGCGGGTTTCTAAATGCTTCATTACGTAGCTCATGGGTTGCTATATAGTTCATTCGCCGAAATGTGAGAGTTGTGGTTTGTAAACAAGAGTGCGTGATACTAGTATAAGCGGTAAGGGGTGTACAAGCTACTAACCAACGCGCGCTGCTGCAGTGTGACGAGAGTTAAATTGGTGACTGGTCAAGCGAGTATTCGTATTGTTTTCTGATAGTTTTTTAATCAGACAGAAACGTCAGCTGTAAATATGCTTCACTGTTACAGTCGAACGTTAAGTAAACACATGTATGCCCAACCGTAAGTCATTCGGGATAAAGTGAGCACTAAAATTTTAACATTTGAGAAATATCACTAGCCGTTACTGCATATAATTCAACATTAACAATAGTTGCCTTACTGATTATATGGTTGGTAGCTAAGTTATGCAATATAGTCCCGTGTGTTTCCTGTGTAAGTAGAACAATGGAGAAGCAAAATCAACCGAAATCGACATAATAGTATTTTATATAATTAATAAACTTTTTATTGAGCTGTATCGATTCATACTGACTACACAATATATCTGACCCGCGCTAACATTAAGTTATGAGTCCAGAGAGGTTAGATATTTACAGTCGTTTGCCGTTACGCGCGGAAAGATACGAATTTGCAGAAAATAGATCTTTAGCAGGGTTTTCTTGAGTGCTCACTTTATCCCGAACCGCCTATAGGGCTGCCATGTACTGTTTACTCACTTATCGATTGTAGTTCGTGATACATACACTGCATGTTCAGAATGGTAATTATATCTACAACACGTGCAAAATGAATTATGTCAATTACATCTAAACATCGCATAATGTCTATAAAATGTTTATCGTCTACATATCCTATATGACGGTTTTGTTAAAAATATGATGTGAATATCGTTATTGTGAAATGAATTTATTTAAAAAAATTATTTTGCGGGTTCCATAACACAGTCAGTTGCAAAATATCGATGGTTTGATAATATCGAGGACTTTGATAATGTTAATGAACGCCTATTACTTAAATACATCGATCAGTATCGCAGATACTATCGAGAATCGTTATGCATCAAACATCGACAATGTCAATGTCGAGATTTATCAATATATATAAATGTGTAACAGCCCTACTGTCAACAATTTGTTTTTACTTACTCTGCCATTTGTCAGTTAACGAGGATATTATTCTCTGTGTGTTTCATCAGGTTAACGTACGTCTGTCGTTTCACATGTTAGTTATAATATGTAAGTAAATATTAGTGTCGATTATTTTACATTTCTTCCATAGCACATTGGTATGACATTACACATCTACCTGAGAAATAGGGTTTTATGCCCGTATTTCTGCATTGTGTATCGTGCTGGACGATGTCGCTGTTCAAAGAGATGTCTCGGGGTTCTTCATACCAATCTCATACACACTCGCAGGTTCCCACGACATGTTCATACTCGCCTAAATACCACCGATTCGTGCATGGTATTCTACGTTCAATACCTGTCTGCCAGTACACGTCGCGAGCATTCCGGACACCCCTGATTACAAGCTGCAATCACGTGAACACTGCGTGTTTTCACTGGCAAGATTTTACCTACGATCACGTGCATTTGCTTCGCACGCTCTCACTTGAACGCGAATAGACAGTAGTTAACCGTGAATTATTTCATTTAATAAAGTCAGTTGGTTTACACTAATTCCATGGCAGCGTAACATACAACTTTGACTTTGACGCACCGTTCTGAGTAAACTATGAGAGCTACAATTGTTTAGTAAGAGGAAACTATACTTAAAAGTATAGTCTAAAACTAATACTATTTCTTAAAAGTTATTATTTTATCACAAAGGACTTTTTCCCTTTATTTCTTTAGAGAGGGTCTGTACAGTATAGCCATGTGTTAAGAACGTAGATGGAGGACTTTGACTGAGTTTTTCATTTGCTAACATTTCTTGCATTCAGCTCCATTACACCTTTGTCAGAAAGAAACACTAGTTTGCCTTGATGCGGCTTTTTGGTGAATAACTTCCAGAGAAGTTACGGCGGTCGGTTGCCTACCTCGATATTTTACTCGCGCCTGAGGACAGGTGCAATAGAGCAATAAGGGCGACACTGGCACGTGCACCAAGTGTCACATCGCCTCCATGCTCAAGTCACTGGATCGGTTTGCAGGCTTCCTCTTCGGCAATTTACCTCAGTGTTATTAGACGCGACTTTGTATCTACGTCCAACGCTGCACGCCCTTATCGTAGTTTCGTTTGTATCCATGGCGTGTAAATATTCAAGGCGCTTGGGAAATTGTAGAACACGTATTTCAACTTACTACACCTAGTTAATATCAAGGCTAGCGCAAACTAATTAATAGCCGAAGACCATTAACTCTAGTAAAAAGCGAATGGCTACAAATGGGGACAGATAACGACTCCGCAAAATGTCACAATTTTTTTTTTTGTAAAAAGATTACGTTATTCGTCTGAGTTTCTTGTTATGTTGTCCAGTATTTTTGTATATGTTGTGCATGATGACGTTTATTTTCATCTCGGTTTAGTGTATGTTTTCTGCACTTTGTTAGCACAGTTTTGGTGTTTGTAATACGGCGTATTCAGATGATCCAAAATTAAATTACACATTCTTTTAAATTGATGTTTTATGTGCCTAAACTAGCGTATTTGTTTAGAATAATGTCACTGCATTATTAATTTTTGTATTTGCTGTGGTGCTTTCGTGAAGTTATTGAGGTGTGATTCTGTCCACTGCACGGCAGTCTTTTACTTGAAGGAAGGGAAGGAAATTGGACCATAACGTATAGGAAATGTTTGTATAATTTAAAATATCTTAAATAAACAAAAAAAAATATTACATCAATGAATAAACCGACCACAAAAAAAAAACACTTTCGGTTACTTGTTTGCAACTGCGATTCAACTTTCCGTTTCAGTGGCAGTCGGCACAAATGATACCTAGCGATTATTTCAAACAAAATTTAAATCTTGTCCCTAACTAAAATGCTAGTACGTATTTTGACCAAATTCAATAGTCAAAATTATTAAAGGATGTTCGTGACGTCAAAATAACCAGGTGTAAATAGTTAACCATAGGTATGGCAAATAAGAAAGTAATGTTCATTTAAATCACCTGTCGACCTCCTCAATTTCCTCCATCCAATGTTCATGGGTGGGTTAGTTGCCAAGTGGTGAAGTTCAAAATGCAAATATTTCAGGAGAGAGAGTTTAAAGTTTGTATCTGTGTTAAACTTCAGGGGTTACTTTATTTAATGCGTAATACAATGGAAAAATGTAGTGGACTAGGACGCACACCATTTCGTAAGTATGTAGACCTCAATGCAGGCAATTCTGTAGTTGTGAAAGTCCATTTTCGATTTTTTGTGACTTACACCACTTGGCAACTAACCCACCGATATGTCGAGCCTTGCTCCCGCGTAGAGCCCTAGATGAGTTAAGCTAGGGATTTCTTTGTGTTATAATTTAAATTTAATTTCAAGTTCTGAAAGTATAAATAATCACTGACAAACCCAGACACTTTACTCTTCTGTTTTATTTGTAACATGGATCAGAGGGACTTAAAACTCGTCAGGAAGGTTATATTATTATGCTTGGTTGGTCTCTTGTGCCGTCTCGCCCCACCTGTAATCATTTATTTTCCAAGTCTGACTTTTGACTTACTGAATCGAAAGCGATCCGTTTCTTACATCGTCTTTCGAAGGAATTATATTGTGGAGGCAATTGGATTTTTATTCTTTGCCGTTTTTTACACTCTGTGTGCAATTAAGATCAAAGAAACGCCTGAGGGATCCTGACCTTGAACTTGGTCCTCGACGTCGGTTTCAATTTAAGAGCTATCATTTTTCGTGCGTGTAGCTACAGCCGTAGCACTCAGTTAAGAGATCCTGGTGCATAAAATAACGCTGAAAACGTTTCTTCAATTTCACAAGCATATGACCGTTGCTATAGAAGATTTTTAAAAAAGAAGACAAGAATTAACTACCATACAGTACAGTTCTTGACATTTTTAAGTAAACGTTTGCCAGTGTTTAAACGCACTCCTGCAGTCGGATACGAAGATAATAGGATTATGGAATCACAAAAAAATTAATAAATACTGTTTTGAGATGACCACTACATATTTTGTCAAAATGGACCTCCCCATTTTTTGTAGTTGTTACAAAATATTTGTAGGCACTTCAAAACTTTACTGGGGGCAGCAAAAAAAGGTTTGTACTCACCACATTAAAAAAATTGAGGTCCATAATGACAACACATTTTTTGGTAGCCACATAGTTTTTTTTTTTTTCAGTGACATAAATACTCTGCCATAAATACACCGCACTAGCAACGTTTTTACTCACAAATTTGGCAAGAAGAATTTTCTAGGATTTCTTTCTATTAGATTTCTTGATTTTCATATTCCAGGAAATTTCAGTTACCTACCACGTACTCTTAACAACCATTAGCAGCTCACATTATTTTCTGTAATAAAACGGCTTTTAATAAACAACACAGGATATATTATACTACTTTCGTAGTTAAGGCCATTGATGCAATTTACGATTTTGATTTTGAAAGCTGTCAGTCATTGCACATTTAATTTATTGACACATTTAAATGTTGTATACCGATTAATTTGATTATTTAGAGATAAATTGGTTGTCAATTTTAGGCTTCATAATATTTACAATTACTACAAAATAAAGCGATTAAAATTAATGTGTTTTTCTTATTGCAACTTGTGCTATATAATTAATCAATTTTTAGATTGATTATCCTGCGTTGATTTTAAAATAACCATTAAATGCTTTTATCACAAAATAATGCAAATTTCGTTACATAACATAGTTTCACTCTAGGCAACTACTGAGTTATAGGTAGGTTAAGTAATGCAGTGTTGCAAGCTGTGATTCTGAGGGCTGGAGGCTGTGTCGAAACGCCTTTTGGGCTAGTCCATGATTCACAAGCCGGGCTACTTCATAGTGGGAATCCCGACGAAGTACGTCGTAGAGTCCTGTTTCAACTGCACCTTTACCCTACGAGGCCGACCTATAAAGCTCAAGTCACGTCCGAAGCATGATGAAATGTATATTTTTACACCCCTGTAATTCGGTTAATCCCCGGAGTTTGGCCGAAGTATATAAGGCCCAAATCAACCAATTTGGGGAGAGTTCGCTATTGGTCGTGCTAGAGGAAGGTGCTATGCTTGTGGAGAGAGACTGGTGAATACATCTTGGTGACGTCAGAGTCTACTGTGAGGTTACATGCACATGCCTTCGGAGCAGTATCGGGCGGAGCGAGAGGACTGGTGCTGCGGGTCGACGGATAACAAGGAGGTGCGCGACGGGAGTCGAGCCGAAGACCTCAGGAATGAAGACAGTGATGCACTCGGGGTGCTGCACAGTAAGTGGTGAGCCATCACCACCTCGGACTGATAATGTTGTACATTGTCTCTATTTGAGAGACTGTTGATTGGATATATGACTTAACTTTTATTGTGATTTGTAGGCTTTGATTAATGGTAAATATTCTTGTGTTTTTAATGTCAAAGTTAATTAACGTTTTCTGTGACACAGTAGTAATTGTGTGCGCATAATTAAGCGTGTTGTGAAAGTTATAGCTGATTACATTCTGTGTATGTTTGTAAGCTTTTTGAGCTAGTAAAGCAATAACTAAATTCAACTCTTTTATTTATAATTATAATACCTCTATCCCAAAGACCTCAGAGAATTTCCCACATGTAAGATTTTTGCTTAAACTTGTAAAGGTATGTACCTAAAAGCCAAAGAGTAGGAGTTTAATTTAGCTCACTCTCGTTTTCCCTTCTTTTTTTCTCTTTCTCTCTCTCTCTCTCTCTCTCTCTCTCTCTGGTTATGATGTGACATAAAGTATGTATTCCCAACCTAGCGTTCTGAAAGTTTGCGTGAACGGACGAAATCATCACAAAATATATCATGAATACAGTAGCAGCTACCCGTTTGGTTGTCAGGACAAGGAACTCTCCAAGCAGCCAATCACAATGGTCACACAAATGGGCATCGTGTGCAGTTGAACTTTTTTTTGTTTCTGTTTTCCATGCACCAGTGGCATTAACGAATGAAGGCTGTTTCGGTAAAGTGCACACTTCTCAATGCTCTGATTAGTTGTTACTTGTAGTAAATTTTCATTTGTTCCACAACTAGTTAAACCCATGCGTGCTATTCATTGATCTCAAACATTGAGGTCACAGTAAGACAAATTTATATGGGGCTAGATGTTTATGGGAGGTCATTAAACATTGGTCTCTTTACCATGAATAGTCTATACCTAAATTTAACTTACGCTAACAAAAAAATAAAAAAATAAAAAGGATCACTGAGTTGCTTGTGACCAGCAGCACTCTTTGTTACTGAAGGCCTACTCACACGACCAAATTTTTATTCAGATTTATTTTAGCTTAATTGGATTCAATTTATTGAAATCCTCATGACGCCAAATTGACGTCATAAACATGGCCTTTCAATGTATTGAATATCTTGAATTTCTTCAAAGAGTTTCATTTCGAACCTGTTTTATATTTTCTGAAATCCCATTTCTCATTCACTGAAATAATATTTTCCAGACGATAGTAATGCAAATAGCGTATTGAGTCTAGTATGCCAATTGAACGATATAAAAAATACGTATAATATTACCTAAAAATTAACATACATAAATAACAATAGAATATGGTTTAGTTGTATCAATTATTTTAGTGTCTCACTTGATAAGAGCATTTTAAAATAGCTAAATTTTCATTATATACCTCATTTGATTAAAAATTCTGTGATACATTTTCAAGGCGTCTCTTCAATGATTATTGAATTATATTTATTGAATTATTGTGAAATGTTAATATATCCAATACATGAAATTCAATGAACTGTAGACAGTTAATATTTGATCATATGAAAGGACCTTAACTACAGAGAACGTAGAGACAGAAGGAACGTCTGTTGGCACAGTCACGGCCACACACAGCACTGTTACGTTAACGTAGCGGGACCGCCGCGCCATCTTTGTGGCCGCGCCGGTGAACTGGTCCGTCACGCGTTTTGGCGCGACACAACCCAACCAACCACGTCCGCGCAGAACAATAACCTCGCGGGAGAGATCTACGCCGCTGCCCTTGGTAAAAGCTGGCACGTTATAATTGAACCATGTTATGCACGAAGGGACAGAATGTGATTTTTATTATTGTGAAGTAAGTATCAAATACATGCATTTACAATTCACACACATTAATAACTTGTATGATATATTATGGAATAATGTTATGTAAGACTGCCATATATGCAACTGCAATTAAATGCCACAGTTTAGCTTTGAGTCTAGTTTTTCTCCGTTACATCACTCTGGCATTTGATTCTTTCATGCATAAAATGGTTCAGTTTGTACCTGAAGCATGGTCGTGTCTGGCGGTGAGAGGTTGGTTTGAGAGGTGTGAGGGGGTGGGAGAGAGGCGAGGGGTTGGGGGGGGGGGGGGGGGGGGGGGGGGGGGGAGCGGCGAGGGGACAGGGGGACACGCTCCCCTCCCCCCAATTATTTAGAGGAGATTATCCCCCTAAAGAAATCTATGTACATAAAAATCGATGTGTGTATGTATGTTCTCTATGTACCGTACTCCAAAACGGATAGAGCGATTTTGATGAAATTTTCAGGCAGTCTTCAAATTAGTCCAGCGGGTGATCCTGTGAAGTTTGTTGGCGATCAGATCAACATATATGTGTGTGTGTGTATATATATATATATATATATATATATATATATATATATATACTATATATATATTTCTTTGTTACAATTATGTGTCATATTTTCTCGCAACTGTTCAGATCGATACATTTTTGTTAAAAATGTACACACGTAAATGTTTGTATCCATCGCACACTGTGTAGGACGTAAGCAATACTACATGCATGGGTACGTGTCCACAGTACTTAAGATGGTTGTAGACAATTGTGCATAAATAAATATATATATATATGTATATTTATATATACACAAACATATATATGCGTATGCGTGTATGTTCCTAACAATTATTGTTACTTGTTTTAAACTACATCACCCGATAAATTGAAATTATAAATTGCTGATAGCTTGAATGTCAAAAACGTTCATAAAAACAACTGGAAAATAATTTGTGGTTATTGAGCTATGCGGTTACGGTTGACTTAACGTATAATTCAGATTAAATATTATCCACTTTAAAGGAAGCACTTTTTGACTCCACAACTATCTTGTTTTTATTTTCAGCCAATTTGTTATTTCCACCGCTAATGAATATAAAGTGTAAGTGATGAATTAATCAGTCATTTGAGAAACGCCACATATCACATTTTTGCTGCGGGGGATTCCGTTTATGCATATTTACTCTTTAAAGCACGAAACTCAACCCGTTTAGCACAGAAGTAAACAGCACAACAACATTTTTATAAATCACATTAAATTATTTAAAAGGCTTATCCAAATATACATTTTCAGTTTTGTAATATTTATCACATCTTTCTTAAATGTGATTTGTGGTGTTTCTCAAATGACTGATTCAAATTTAAATATATAAGTTTATTTCCTTATTTTTTACATGGAAATATTCAAAAACATCCGTAATCATGCCACTCTCACTGATATGGCCGCGGCATAATAATCACGCTGCCGCCAGGGGAATACCAGACTAGCGGCATGTTGCCGCGAGGGACGGGACAAACGATTTCGCCCGTATTTCCCCAGCTTTCTGAGAACTGGTTTACTAACTCCGGCCTCGACCTTCCATGACGTCATCGCATGTTTACTCGCAGGTCCTCGATGGACGTGCGGCTTTCAGGCGGCCGGGAGATCCATCTGTTCTAGGCCGATTGCACAGTCAAATTGAGTAAAATCCAAGGCCTCTCTGAATGAAATATCAGGAATTTTCATTGCAGAGACGAAACTTGAGTGAAAGCTAAGGAATAAACTGAGGATTTATTAAGGAATTCTTAGACCTACATTTAGAGGGCGTGATACATAATTCAACGCTAAAAGCATTAATATATAACTGTAGGTTCCTTGAAGCCAATTTGCGAAAATTAAACAATAGCAATCCTAGACAATAGTTTTAGCCAACGTTTTAAACAAAATTGTTGCCAGTATTACGAACTTCTGAGGCACAATCTCTGATGCCGGAACCTCGTGCATTTAACTGTGGCGCAAGAGATCACGCGTAACGAATAAGTAATTCTGGATAAATATTTACCCATAAAGTAGGCAAATACCATTATATAGGATTGTCATTGAGTATTTTATCCATATTGGCTTCGAAAAAAACGTAGAAATCAATGAATGTTTTCAGCGCTTATTTATCTACCACGCGGTCTTCAAGATTTTCTCAAGTTAAATATCAATGATGGCTGCCTTAATATAAATGTTAGGATGCCATATGGGGGGAAATAGTATTCTTATTTTGAGTTTGTTGGTGATATTATTTTGAGGCGGACGCGGAACATAATGAGGGTGTAAATGAGTGAACTCACTGGTATTTACAAGATGTTTGTACTCGTTAAACACTTTTATTAAAAAAATCGATGTGATGTTTAAATACCAGTATTGTTTTTAAACTAAATGATTGCGAGTCCATGTTATAAACAAAATCGACGACGTACTTTAATGTATACAAATATTTTTTGAAATTATATTGTATTAATTTTACGTAACATGTTTGTTGTCCAAGATTAAGAAAAACTAGTAGGCTGTATTTATATATTTTTTAGTTATATTTTTTTCATTGGTTATTATTTAGTGTAACAACGTAAATTAAAAAAAAGTTTTGTTTTAAATTGTATACTTGATGTATTTCCATCGTAGGCCTACAGTAACTAGGATGAAAACAAATATAAAATAACAAATTAATTTTGCATTTTGTCCACTTTGCAGCATGAGAAACACAAAAATAATTACAAAATAACCATCACTTTAGTTTTGTTCATTTTAATTGAAAAATAAGATACATTTTAGTTACATTCAGAGAAATTATTTTTCTCGCCAGCAAGTTTGTGGTAACGCTTCGCCTGAACAGAGATATGTCAATTTCCTGACTGTGTTATGCGAACGGAAAATTCTCAGTTTTTACTCAAGTTCTTTTCAGATTGACCTTTACGTTAAGAATTTCCCCACATGACTCTGTAATCGACCCTGGCTTGACCTCGAAGTAGCGACCCACTCTCGGCGCGACTACGAGCGCTGATGCGGGCGCATGTAGTTCGGAGTCGTAGAGTATTAGAATTACACAATTAAGGCCTCGCTCTTTAGTTTTGCAGTGGTTTCGAAAATATTTTTTTAAACCCAAATTTTTAAACATAGCAAAAATTCATTCTTACAGTTTTAACACTTATATATCACCGTTTATGTCCGACTTTTTCTGTTGCAATACACCAAACGGTTTTTTAGATTTTTGCCCCTGAAATATCACATATTTGCTGTCAAAATAAGCCACAATGAAGCAAAAGGTACAGTATTTTAAATAACGCTTTGGCAAAATTGTGAATCGTATGAATGTACACAGTCTAAAAAATTTTTTTAAAGCTTTTGGTAAATAAATATTTTAGCTATTTGCAGCTGTTTGAAATAAATGAAAGAGCTACTCAAGTTCGGCAAAAGAACTCGTATGCTTACCACGCAGCTCGAAATCGTACTGGAAATCGTCTGCTTGGTTTTATATTTATTCAATAAAACTCTTTCAAAGAAAACAAATGAAATAAAATTTTTTTGCTACACCATGTAATCTTAAGATGCTGGTTTTCTTTATTTACGAATATTTTCAATTTAACAAAGTTTAAAGAAAATTTAGTCTTGTCACTGCAAAGCAACATCGTTAGCTGCGTAGGTAACCCTATTTATATTTTTAATTTTAATAATCCAGGACATTTATTGGGAGTTTTAGATGTATATACACGTATGTGTAAGTAATTTATTCGAACATATCAACTGTGGTATAAGTTTGTAAATTATTGTTTGGGGAAATGTTTTGGTTATGGTGTCTACAACAAAGCACTCTAAATTTTACTACACGCATTATTTGAGCTGTACATTCAATACATCGCACAAATATAACAATCAACGGCACTCGAGATACCTAAAACACAAAACTCTCGCCTTCAAAATCATATTTCAAAGAAATTACAACTTGAACAACACAGCTTCTCACAACACGTACGTGGTACGGACAAAAATCAGTAAAATTGAAGGATCAGGTTGACAAACCCAATAAGTAAAAACTTTCATCAAGCTACATTTTTAAATGTAAACTGTCTGTTACTTTATAATGTTAACATTTTACACTTATATTTATAAATGTAATGCAATCGTGCACATTAATTACAGAAACTTTGCCATTACGCGAAAACTATTAGAGATAAAAAAATACATAAGAGCCAAATTTAATCAAAGTTTGTGTCTAAAGTAAGAAAAAAATATGTGGAACAAATAAAAAATAAAATAATGATGATGGAATTGCGGTAGACCGCGCCCTTAAGGGGTATGGAAAGGTACGACGTCGAGCGGACGACCGGAATACTCAGTCGTCAATAAAATCTGAACTACTCATCAAAATTCGATTAGATTTTGTTTGCCGAGTAGATATTTTCTCAGCGGACGTTTATTTATACAGCACTATGCGGTAGTATGCTTTACTTTCGAGTAAAAAATTAAAAACTGTTTTGAGAAAAATAAGGGCTTGAAACCACAAATTCTAGAAAAACGAAAATCTGGAAGTTTTATAATTTTCAATATGATAATATCTAGGCCTCTATAATAACCGAATTCCAATAATACTCGCGTTTTCATATGAAAATAGTTTTAACGACCTTAAGCCTACGCGCAAAGATTTTAGGATAGTAATAATATTTTCAAATCAAAGCGCGATTATTTTATTAAATTATATTATTATAGAGGCCTAGATATTATCATATTGAAAATTATAAAACTTCCAGATTTTCGTTTTTCTAGATTTTGTGGTTTCAAGCCCTTATTTTTCTCAAAACAGTTTTTAATTTTTTACTCGAAAGTAAAGCATACTACCGCATAGTGCTGTATAAATAAACGTTCGCTGAGAAAATATCTACTCGGCAAAAAAAAATCTAATCGAATTTTTATGAGTAGTTCAGATTTTATTGACGACTGAGTATTCCGGTCGACCGCTCGACGTCGTACCTTTCCATACCCCTTAACCGATAACGTAAAAGGTTGGTATTCCCATGATGCCATTCGTAATTCACCCGATAACCGCCATCTTGCTTTAACCTAAAAAGACACAAAAGACGGCGTATTTTTAAGGAAAAGTGCTGTAATATATAATATAATTCAACTTTTTAATGGTAAATATTACAGGAGAATTGTTTATAAGTCTCGCAATTATTATTTCCTTTTACCAAACGTTTTTCACAATAGCCATTACCCATTAGTATTACCAACACAGCCAAAAATACAATTCTGTTCCTATTGGCGTTCAGTAAACGATAGCAGTATTTTGCTATTGTGTACACTCAATTTTTGCGACTCTACTGCTTACTTCTAGTGTCTACTTTTTTTACTTCGTTAGTTTTTAATTATGTAACCCCTCAGGCCTATATTGGCTACAGGAAACATGACGTCACAGATGCGTGCCCAACATGGTATCACTTTAAAACTACCGACGTAGAAAAAAAACAATAGGGTTTGGTGGATTTCAGTGAAGTGAGCTCCTTTGAAGTCATTTTTTTTTTTTTCATTTCATGTATTTTTACCTTTCTTCCACTTGTTAAAATGTAAACGTATCAAATCAATGCAATAACAATCACAGTGTGTAGGCTACATATCATTGTCCTGTACACAGAGGGTTAATGTTTGAGCCAACAAACAAACTAATTTTCAATGTTGTTTATGACAAGATGATCTCACGTGCTTACTTTACCGTGGATAGTTTCTACATTAACTTATTATCTGGAGGCATGAAGATGAAGTTGGCTTTTGTTAAGATATAGTATATAGAGTTACTATGTCACTGTAGTGTTAGCAACTACTTAAATATGCAAACACACATAATTTTTTTTCATGTGTATTCTGGTATGCACCCGCATAACAGGCGCTTCCATGTACGTTTATCGCCATTGCTTCAGAGTTACATGTGATTCTGTTAGACATTTCGTGCTTATCGGTTACCCAGTAACAATATTTATTCTCTCCACAACATGTGGTTCAGGTTAGTCTGGTGTGTTCACCGCCTTCTTGGCAGGCAAATGGTAGCAACAAAATGGAAACCATAATCACAACTTAGGCCATACACATTTGGATTTCAGTCTCCATGAACCAGATGCGTGAAGGTGGCAGTCTGGGTGAACGTATTTTGCGCCTTCTATGCGCATAAAAGTGTGGAAGAGATAAGTATGCATGGTCGTACCCAGGGGGTGGTTTTGGGGGTTCAAACCTCCTCCGAAATATAAGTTTCTTTAGCACGGTATTTTGCATTGCATAAGGTACAATATGTTACAAAACAATAACACGTTAATGAAATAGTAACAGTCAAACACAGATAACAAAGAAAAATTTTAGCAATATAAGAGTTGAAAACCCCCTCCGAAAACAATTTCTAGATATGCCCATGTAAGGATGAGATAGCATGCGCAGCACGCCTTACCCTGGCCTCTAAGCGCAAAAGTCACTGAACTGGCTTGCAGTCTTCTTGCCCGACAACTCGCCTCTATGACACTTACACGGGTGATCCTATCATTTTATGACGTATTATTAAAGATAAAGGTGTATTGTACACGCCTATACATTTTCAATATTCTGCTCTAAGATTTACAAACACAAAAAAAACTGCAAAACATTTCCATTTTCGCCATTTTCAGGCGCTATAAAATACGCTTTAATGAGTAGTAGTGAATTTGAAACGAGTATACACACATGTAACGTTATTTAAATGCTGTTTCTAACCAAATATCACTCATGTGCGATGAACAGTTTTCGAATAATTTGCTAACGGCCGGAACTTTGCATACCGCTCGGCGGCCGGGGCAGACGGCAACCTTAGCCGGTTACAATACTCTCATTGTTCCGTTGCGTAACTGTACAATAAGATAAATGATACTAACTACACAGTGATTATTTGGCCTTCGACCGTCTATGCATGTGTTTACGTGGAAAAGAAGCAGGTGTGGTAGCTTACTACTGAAAGCCGAACATTGAATCTACCTGCAGCTACATGAAATAGCCTACCATTTTAAAATACGTTCCACACGTTTTTAGTGTTCGTCATGTACTTCATGTGCCAGCCAAGCTGGCAATCTCTTTAATGTATATGTTAGCGACACTGCGAAACCATTTGGAAATTAAAAATTGTAAACGCAGCGATAATACTTTGCATAATATTAAACGTGATAAATACAAATAAGCAATCAGTTAAGTAGCACTTCATGTAACTTCTCTAAATATTTGGGGCTAGTTAATGTAGTGTTATGAACAATTGAAAACGACTTTAGACTAGGAGCTTTGTTGCAGAGGAGAGTTATAGGGATAGTTAAATAATTGAAGCAGAACAGTTATACAAGTTTTTACAAACTTAAATATGTTTTTACAAAGTTAAATATAAAGCCTACATGATAGTTTGGAGGGGAGCAGTGTTAACAGAGTGAATTATAACTAATTTGAACTATACCTAATCACATCTGACGTTCCCACCTTGTTCATGATGCTGAAGGCTGTGTGGATGTAGTTGACTGCGAGCGGCACATCTAGGGACTCGAACCCGCGACCCTCTCCCTGGTACGGCGAGCGATAGGAGCCCCATCTTGTCATCTAGGTGACCACAATAAGACAGCCCCCGTGTGTTGCACTGACGTTACTTCGGCCTACTTACATGTTTATGTTTCGGACACGGCGGCACTCAGAACAGTAGTAACATGTAGGTATATACGAAGTTTCCGGCAGTGTAATTTTTTTCATCAGTTAGTTCCGAGACTGGTTAGTCTTGAAACAGCTTAGCAATACGGGTGACCACCAATTGTTTCCACTGTGCTCTGTCGTCATTTTAACCACTGTACACATTCTGATATGATAAAATGCAAAAGAAAGAACTAGAGAATTTCATGTAACTTCTCTAAAATTTTGTGGCTAAACAGTAATGCGGTATGTGATATTCCTATTAAGGTATAGCGTTCTTCAGCACAATTGTTATCAAATAGAGCATAGAATAGTAAATTCATTTCGAAGAAAGGTCACCAATATGAAACATGGTAACTGCATGCCAGTACTGTTATTTACTAGTGGAATCTGCAGATACTTTCTACCAAATTCTTCTCCTTTACTCAAATAATAATAAAAACAGCCGCAAGTGCGGCACATCTGGGAAAATAAAACAAGAAAAAATCGTGCTGATACAGCAGCTTCCAAAACAGCTATCACATAAACGTACGAAGAATAAGCTTGTACTCTTAGTCCATATATAAAATCCATGTCAACAGTGACAGTCTTGAATGACCATAACTTCTTGTTTCCCAATACCATACATCGAATTTTCGTTCTTTAAATAAACTATTTGCGATATGCGTTTTCATACAATAGTGTACCGACGACTAAAAAAATGTTAACATTTACAGAGTGTTACGGGACTCTACCAACAAAATTCGGCAAATGATTCCTCATGAAAAAATACGTAGAAAAAGTATACTCAACTATGTTGAAGACCTATGTAGGTGTGCGCGGGCGCGCGCGAGTTGATAAGTGTGTGTTTATATATATACATACATATATATATATATATATATATATATATATATATATATATATATATATATATATACACACACATGAAAATGTACTTCGAAGAAATATTTTCAAAACTCATCCTAATGTAACTTATGCATATTATTACGTTTTCTTCCTCTTGGCTCGTAAGACTTTCGCCGCCTCACTTTCTTCGTGTCTCGGAGCTGTTGCCGTTACGTCAGCAGTTAAAAGTGGTCACGCCAGGTTTTCTCATAGAGTTTTGCGTGACATGTCTACTAACCCACGGAAAGGCAGGGGACGGGATCTCAATAGCTGCAGACTTCATTTTTATTCCTTGCGGAAATCCTGATGATAAGGAGAAATTTAGCTAAATTGTTCTCGGGTTTGATACGAGGCCCGTGTTGAGCATCGAATAAATAGTCACATATTGCATGGCTTACGATATGGGTCTGTGGCCCTTTAAGACAGATAATTGACATCTTCAGCGAGAGAATCGCTCATCGTAGTTTTACTCTTACGGGAATAGTTATTGTAAGATATGTGAACTTTCTGTCCACAAATATTTTTTTGAAAGAATAACTAGTCCGCGAACGTCAAAATGCTGTAAAATCTTACATATTTTGCAAAATATGCTTTAGAAATTATTGTTGGCATAATAACGCTGCCATATGGCAATTATTTCGTTCCTCCGACAAGAAACATCATTCCACAGTGTCACCTCGCTCAAACAGATAAATATTTACGTAAATATTTTGAAAAGATAACACCGGCTTGATTGTTTCTGGTAAATAAGATGATTTTCTGTATTGAACTACCATGATTAGTTCGCAAACGTTGCCTAGTCCTATAAAGAGGTGCTTATGTACATTTAAAGTAAGCCCACTATCAAGAAATTACTACTGTATAGCGATCTAAATTTGTTTTGGTTTACGTGTGTAGTACGGTTGTAAGAAGTTGAAACTGTAAATTAGGAATGTTTTGGAAATGATGCAAAAATCATTCCGTTACGGAATAATTTTCTCCCCTTTTAGTGCACAGCACTTCGCTTGGGTTTAATTTTTTCTGGAAATGTAATAAATTGAATACCTCTCTTCAAACTTGAATGAATTAAACTTAACCCAGTTATATTATTATCTGGGACAACCTAACGTCGTTTTCGTTCCCATCCCTAGATAAAATGTGAATACATTACAAAGAACATGTACAAACTCTATGTCTGATAGACTAAGCACAACGTGTACAAGAGAAAGAAAATTAGATTGCTGGAAAACGTTTCTAAGTTTATGTTAACAACATCTGATAGAAAAGTAAATTTTATTAACAGAAACTTTAAGCTTGCCAACGCCTGCAAAAAAGTACGTAGTTCTCCATTGTAAATTGGTAAGAATTCATCACTAAATTATAATGAAGTACAAATTAATAAACACAAATTTCTGAAATATAGGAGAAACTTTATAAAGTATGTGAGACGACAGAGTAGTGAATAAGAAAATAAGATAAGGGAAATTCAATATAAACAAGGAACATGCCCATCCTAATATGCAGAAACGACACTAACTTTCTATGGATGTAGTTTCACAGATTATTTTACTTGTTTCCCAGATTATTTTTTTTTTTATGTTTGCTTACGTGTTAATAATTCTTATGGCTAAAGTTTGACATTCAGAGCCAGTAGTGACATAGAGCACTACCTACTTAACAAAAATTCTGAAGCTTAGGAGGTTGACTGTTATCTATATTTACTGATGTGAGACTAAAATCAGTATATAATTAGTTTATCTCTAACTACGAATACACAGATCAAAATAGTAAATATATGTAAACAAATATGATAATAAAATAACTGTTAACATATTCTCTATTTCCTACCTAGCTTTATTTTTAAATAATTAACATAGCACTCATTTTATGCGGGAATTTAGTTAAAAACACGATTTTAAGAAAACTTCCCCCTTAACTCATTCGTAAACAGTCGTCCAAAAGCATGAAAATTTATTTTAATGCTTAGTAAATTATGAGGTAACTTAATTAAATGCACTCACCGTAATCTGCCATAGATCTGTAAGTCATTTGACATTCAGTTTAGTTCTTACATGTGGTTGGATAAATGGATAAATCTGAGAGAAACCTGTTTATGCCCTAGACAAAGACAGACATGTTTGGTATACACGTGCATGTCAAAAAAAGAACTTGGCCAACCACCGGATGAGAAAAATACGAGTACGTCTGAAGAACGAGGCTAATTGCAAGCTAATTTACAGTAGTGAGATGGGCGAAGCTACAATTATGCGGTGCTACGACCGTATTTAAACATTTAAAATACCTACATAGCTATTTGAACCGAAGCAATTAAAAGTAATTCAATATAAACATAGGGGTGGCTGGATTAGCCACTGAGATCTGTCGTAATATGACATATACCCAGCCTTGTTTAGTTCTGCATATCCGTACCAGGGTGGCGAAGTAACTATTCACAGGTAAGTTATACTGAAATATCACAGTTAGTAGGACAAGGTTCTTGAATAATTGCAGTGTGACAAACTTTTCTCGGGCCACTGGGGATTTCGGGTCCAGATGGTAAAAAAAAAAAAATACTTCTTCTAGCATAAGGGAGCCACAGTGGTGTAGTGGTCAGACCACTCGTCTCCAACCAAGGAGATTCAGGTTCGATTCTCGGCGGGGTCAGTTCTCGGATTTTCGCATGTGAGAATCGTGCCGGACGATACCATTTGTCGGCAGTATTTCTCGGGAATCTCTCGTTTACCCCGCCCCTTCATTCCGGCGCTGCTCCATACTCACCTCATGTCACCCCTCACCAACGGTGAAGACCTCGATGTTAAGCGCTGATCAAAATCTCCCACTTAGAAGCCATCGTTTCCATACTAATGTAATTTACCACTTTCCTGCTTTTCTCTATACTATGTCACCCCCCCCCCCTTTCCAACACTTACGACCTCGATGTTATGCGCTGACCAAAATTTTTCATTCACTCCAAACACGATAATCCGGATTCGATTCATCGATGGGGTCACTCTCGATTTTCGCATGTGGAAGATTGACATTGTTGGCTAAAAAAGAATTATGTCTCTCCCTCTCCTCCCTTCCTCTCTCGCTCTCTCTCTCTTCCTCTCCATCTCTCTCACCCTTTCTCTCCATCTCTCTCACTCTCTCATTTTCTTTTTCTCTTCACTAGAATACAAGCCATACATACCTAAGTTAATCGTTGTTACAGGAACTTTGGCCGATCTTGCAATTGTGATTTTATGGTACCGCCGAAAGGGTTGGGTTGGTTTTGTCGGCTGGGTCCAAGAATGACGATTTTCAGCCGTAGGTTCTGAACAAGCTACTTGCAGAAAGGAACGGAAATATTATTAGAGTGTACTGCTTAGACCAATCTACGAGTGCAAGAAACTCAACTTAGGGCCATAACGAACTACTGGTTAAATATCCATTTTGATTATTACAGGAATCACTAAGTAACATATTTAGTGAGAAGAGTAAATAAATATTTTCTGTCGGGATGGAACCAGGTCTTGTCGGTTTCTTGAAGTAGAATTCCGCTGTATTATGCAACAAGCATGATCCTCTGAGGTTTCTAACAAAATTTAATGTATGCAATGTATGCTGACTGCATTTTTAAATTTAAAAAAAATGGTCTTGGTTTTTACAAGATTAGAAAAGTGTAAAATAATCATAAAATCCACATTATACAAAAGTGTCACTAAAACTAAAAGAAACCATCCAGCCCACTGAAAACGCCCAACTCTCTAAAAGCCCAGCTACAGCTGAACAACAGGTATGCATATTCAAAGTATATACCACGCTACTGTAGCTTAGCGCTAAAAGAACAAATTACAAGGGTCAAATATTAGTTAGCTTATAGAAAGAAAACTGCAGATCTGGAATATCTGCGTATTCATCAACCACAGCACGGTGAAGAATCCAGTCAGAAACCATAGCCAGAACTAAAAAGAACAGGCCAATATCTTTTAGACTGCAGAAAAAAAAAACATAAATAAAAGTAAAAACCCAAGAATATCTTTTTAGAAAGTCAGATCAGAATATTTCCCAAAATACAAGCCTATTCGAGAAGGTGCCTACTGCCAGTTATGATGATACCTCGATGTATGGAACTAAAATTTATTAATTTATTTATTTTGACGCTTTACTTGCCTCGAACAGCACAAGGCCTTGGTAGAGATACTCGGCGCAAAAAGTGATAGAAGTTGGCCAGAGCTTGTTTAATGAACCAACCTAGCATTTCACCTGGAGTGATTTCGGAAAAACCTGGAAAACCTTAATCAGGATTGTCGGAGCCGGGGCTCGAGTCCGTGTCCTCCCGAACGCAAGGCGAGTGTTTTACCACTGCTCCACCACGTTCTGTAACCTCACCCCGCTACAACCTGTAAGTAACGACAATCAGCTGGACATTGACCTCGAAAGCCTGCTGTCGTCTTTGTATAAATTAATGCCTTTATTTGCCGGTTCTGTTTAGCTCGAAACGAAAATTACTCTCTCGTCCGTGGCTCTCCTGCTGCTCGAACCCAGATTCTCGCTGTCCAAGACACTTTAGCGAGCTCGGCTACGGATTTCGTGTGGAAAGACTAGTGTCTGGCTTGTCGTCTGTTGGAGTGGCGCGAGAAATTCAGTTGTGCAAGTAGGACCTGCAACCACTGCGAATGCTGTCACAACTATAAAAGCCAGTATTGACCAACATGAGAAAATATGTTAAGGCCAAGATCTTTCATTTATTTCAAACAGTTGCAAATAACTCGGATATTTTTTAAACAAATGCTTTGAAAAAAAAATTGAGACTGTCCGCAGTCATGCGATACATTAATTTGCCAGAGCGTTTTTAAAATAATATACCGTTTGCTAGCAAAACATTATTTTGCTTAATTTTACAAAATATGTGACATTTCAGGGGCAAAAATTTAGAAATCTGTTTGGTATATAGCAACAGAAAAATTTAGATACAAACAACGATATATACGTGTTAAAACTGTAAGAATGAATTTTTGATATATGTATTAATTTGCGTTAAAAATATTTTCGAAACCACTGCAAAACTAAAGAACGAGGTCTTGAACCCCTGTCACACTATCAAATTATTCCTTCCAATCTCTTTAAATAAAGTTGGATGGTAGTGACGTCTCGAAAACGTCACTCGCGGTGGCCATATTTTCAAAGGAAGTTTGTAGACTTTCGTTTTCATCCAATATTTACGAATTGGACGGGTTTTAAAATTTATTGGATGTAGGATGGCTCAGCTATTCACAAGCACGCCCTTTGTAATAGGATATATTGAAACCGTCATTACTGTGCCATGTTGAATTGGAACGAAAATATTACTGTAGTTTTAAGGTAAAGACAAGAAATTTAATTTCATTTGATTGGCGATTTGTTATTGCTATATATTATTAAAATACTATGCTTGTATTCGAAATTTAATGAGTCTATGTAGGCCTATTTAAAAATCTTAAGTTTGGTTTGTAATTAAAATAAATAAATTTATAAGTAAAAGTTTAGAGAAAATTTGTATCACATAATAGTTGCTAATAACCCAAATGCCTATCGTTTCTACCAACATAATTTATTGTTCAAAAGATTACAGAAAAAAAAACACTTTTTATTTCTTAAAATTGTCCTGCTAATCAAGTTATTTTGCAGCTTTAAGTATTGAATGCACTTACATTGAAATTCGTACCATTGTTTCACATGTATTCTAAAACATAACCATGACATGTTTTAAAACGTATTTGACAGTAACCGACCAACTTTATTTGACAGAAAAGTTTTGTGACTGCGTTTCGTTTAATATTAACCTTTCAATTGTATTGTCAAGTATAGTTGGAGACAAAAGTTTGATAGCGTGACAGTGCTTTTAGAAATGAACTCTCCTCCTCCTCAGTTGTTCGTTCCTCGAGTACATGTCATTACTTGTGAACAGCAGGTTCACCGCTGGAGATTTGTTACAATCGCGTGAAGCCCTAGCATTCGAGGCAGTGGACTTTTTGACTTAGGCTACCCTATAGCTGTCCAAAGACCTGAGGTGAATAATCGACATTACATATAGTGCAGTATTTTTTGAATGTATCATCTTCGCGTATGTCGACAGCTCTGAGTTCAAATACAAATGGTACGGCGGCCACCGAAGAACGCAATCTCGCAGTGCAGGCGGTTAGACAAATAAGCTGTTCACGAGTACGTTTTATAATAATTTGCTATCAATCCTGCAACAGTAAACAAGCCCTGTCTGTTTCGAGGCGTCGACAGACACAACACGCTCATATTTTACGATGCTGCACAAATAAACAAAATGTCAAGTACACGGTAGAATGTGCACCAAAACTTACATGTTGAAATTATAATTACATACCCGCTTAAGATGCGATTACTCTCCTCAGATTGGAATTCACAGACGTCCTTTTAAGGGTAAGCAGGGTGAGTTGCATTTAGTATTACCAGGGTTCAATAACAGAAAAAACCATTGCTGGAACCTTCAATTCTGAAGTAAGACAATTAATTTTCTTCCTACCTCCGATAGGCTGTAAAAAACGGTAATTAATTGTAAAATGCTTGAACTGCCAGAAGATACGCACATCTGTTAGCTATGTTCCAACATAATTGTCACGCATATTGAGCCACGTGTACTGGCGCGCCAGATCTCCACAGTACCCTCTGCAAAGAAAGTTGCCGCCAGCTTATTCAACCACGTTGTCACAGTGTCGCGCAGATCATCATTGCTGTTAGAGTCGTCCTCTCAGCCACTTTTTCAATGTTGAGAAAAGGTGGACGTCACACAGTGCCAAATCTGCGCTGTAAGGATGATGCTTAAACATCTCCCATGATCGTAGATGAAGGTAAGAGGGTAAGTAATATTGCTGTGTTACGATTCGCATGCTATCGTTTCATGTACATCCCATGAAGGAACGAAAATTCAATTACATTTGACGCACCTCGTACGCGTACCACGCCCAAAGGTTGAATAGGCAGGCGACAACTTTCTTTGTAAAGGATATTGGAAAGTTGGTGCACCGATACAAGTGTCTCAATCAGGCTTGTGATTATGTTGAATCATAGCTGAAAGCTGTACAGTACGTATATTCTGACACTACAGGGATTTTACAGTTCATTCCTGTTTTTACGGTCCTATCGGAGGTTGAAAAAAAAATAACCCCGGTACATATAAGGCTTTTATTTTGTTTAAGGTACAACCTAGCGTTTAGAAAAGTGTCTGTGAATTCAACATAAGTTTCACCTCTATCCGGCGGATTATGGATTGCAGTACCGATAATTTGTGGCAAAGTTGGTATAGAAACTATGATGAATTGTAACACATTTCTTTTAGCAAACTTAAAAGTTAATGTCACAGAATAAAAAAAAAAATGTTGATGCAAAACCACGTTTGTTGCGCTGTACACGCTAATTTAGTAGGTAGGTCATCAGACAAATTTCCTATTAGGACGAACTCGACGCCCAAACATTTCACCTTCCTTTCATATTAATTTGCAGAAGCACTCTAAGCTATTTTGTGCCATTACTAAACAACTTCTATGCAAAAACATACGGTGGATTTTCTTACAGAAACTAAAGTTTTGCCGGGTACTGGGGTGTTTGAAAGTAACTTTTTTTTTTTTAATCTGAACTATGAAACGTGCTCCCGAAAACATAATCCAGGTGGAGACAGACTAGTACGTCCAAAACAGCACGTGGCATATGCTATAAATGCTATTTTAAAGCTCTTCAACATAGTCACAAACGTCCTTATCGTCAAGACTGCTGTATCTCAAACTGTAATTACTGAATGCAAATGAAAATACGATAAAGCACATTCACAGGACTTTCTGTACAGAGTCACGTTCAACAATAAGATAACCGCTTAAAATACCACAGTAAAAGCGTTCGACCGAAGGACGCCTATCAGCTCTGTACGCCTTGAGACAATGAAGCTTAGTATGTGGGCCAGTGTCACCCTTATCGCCCTCTTTTGTTTTGTTCTCAGAAGCGGGCAGTGGCAGATTTAGAAACATATTTGAGTGGGGGGTGGCTCCTTACGTGATTTTATGGATTGTAAAAAATATCAGCTATCACAAAAGTGTTGTTTACTATTGCAGAACATTAAAATTAACATACATACAAGTAGGACACGTTAAATGTCCTACTTGGATCATCATAGAACAAAACTACAATTTCCCTTAGGCGACTGGATATACAAGGTGTATCAAAATTCATGTTACAACGCTTGAGGGTAGAAAGCCCGTATTATTTGCAACAGTTTGTGTCAACAAACATGTTGCCGGAAACATGTAGTTAAGCCCCTGTAGCCCCAGAAAGAGTCAGCGGAAGCAACTCGTTGGACTTTGTGCGAGACAGACGATGCTGTGGTGACTTACGTGTTTACGACGCCGGGCAGCGCTCGTAGAGAGGATTGTACGATGCCGAATGCTGACCCCCGCCCCTTTTTACTTCCGTTGGTGGCGCCCCTACCTCTTTTCTTCCGTTCGTGCCGTGCCATAGCACTGCGCAGCGTGACATCGCAGTGTGTTTCGATATCACTGGCGGTCTGTCGTTGACTGTTCTGTCGTACAAGCAAACTCGTGGTGTCATTTCATTCGCTGTGGTTTTGAAAAGGGCGACGTTGTAGTGGAGCTCAATGGAGTACACGTTTAGTGAGTACACGGACATGCTGCTTGTTTACAGGGAAGCTAGACAAAATGGACGAGCTGCCCGTCGTCTGTACGAAGAACGATATCCGGGTCGTAGGATTCCAGCTCACACCATGTTTGCACGACTTACGCAGTGATACTGGTATATGTGCCGGTGCTTCGCGCAGGGTTCGTACTCCCAGTTTCGAAGAGGATGTACTTCAGAGATTTGAGGAGAGTCCGGATACAAGCACAAGGTCAGCAGGTTCCGATAAGGACGCTGACAAAATGGCTGTTTGGCGAGTTCTTCATGAGCAACTCTTGTAACCGTATCACCTTCAAAAAGTGCAACACATGGGTCCGGCGGACTATCCTCTTCGCACGACCTTTTCTCGTTGGTACTTTGGAAGAGTATTGACGAACCCCGAGTTTGCAGTTTTATTCAGCGATGAAGCCAAGTTCACTCAAGACGCTATTTTCAATTCGCACAACAGTCATGTTTGGAATTATGTCAATCCGCATGCATCGTTTGTTACAGCTCGCCAGGAACGTTTTTCAGTTAATGTGTGGGCCGGTATTGTTGACGGCGTACTCATCGGGCCTTTTTTTCTTCCGCCAAAACTTACAGGCGCCGGATACCTCCAATTCCTTCAGAACGAACTACCGGGTCTTCTGGAAGAGGTTCCATTGCATGTCCGACGTGTGATGTGGTACCAACATGACGGGGCACCACCACATTTTTCCCTGCAAGTGCGATAGTATTTAAACCAAACATTTCCCAACCGATGGATTGGACGAGCGAGCCCTGTCGCATGGTCGCCAATGTCACCGGACTTAAGCCCATTTAGATTTCTTTCTGTGGGATTACGTAAAAGGGCTTATCTACGCGACACCAGTGGAAACGGTCGAAGAGCTTACACAACGAATCATTGAAGCGTTCGAAATCATAAGGACGACCCCACACATGCTCCAGCGTATCCGTGAAAACATGATTCGCCGTTGCCACCTCTGTGTCGCTCAAGGTGGGCGTGTTTTTGAGCCGTTGCTTTAGTCTGTCACGTTGTTAAAATGTATGCAACGAATACAATGTTGTGAAACAAAGCCGACGCTGTGATTGATTTCAGACTGAAATTACAATCTGTGCCACGATTACAAACATTAATTCCTCTTCTCGAACGCCCGCACATCCACAACATATCACTCTACAACGGGTTGCCTACGCTGACTCTTTCTGGGGCTACAGGGGCTTAACTACGCGTTTCCGGCGACATGTTTAGTGACAAAAAAGGTTGCAAATAATACGAGCTTTCTGCCCTCAAACGTTGCAACATGAATTATGATACACCATGTACTACTTTGGATACATAATGTTGAACACGATTTTGGGAGGGGGAACGCTTCAGCCCGTTAGCTTCCCCCCCCCCCCCCCCCGCCCAGCAGCCGTTAATTCAGCCACTGGAAGCAGGGAACGGCACAGGTAAGCGGGCTCTGTATACCGCGGATAGAAATAAACCAGATGAAAATTTCATTATTTTGCTCATATTAGTAATATATTATTATGCCATTGTGTGAAGTTCTGTGAAAGATTTACCTTAGTATCTTTAGACAGTAAAATATGTTAAATATATTAAAGTAATTGTATACAAAATCTAATACACCCCGTCGTTCTTTGATATGAAGATTGAATATTTTTCACCGGGGCAATAAACCAGTCCATTTCATTTCTAAGTTACTTAGCTCCTAATAAAATACATATTTTCTGAGATTTATACAAGCATTCTTTAATTTCTTAAGTGCCGACTAGCTGGACTGCAATTAAAAAAGAAACCACGACTGTGGAAATACCCTGACGGAAATATAATTTGAAGTGCCTCGCGGTAGTTTCAAAGTGTTGTATCTCACTGGATATGATATTCTATGTGACTTCGTATTATCAGTTGATGATTACAATTAAGTTTATGTAAAGTGCGTTGTAAAACAATATTTAAAACAGTAAATAGCATTAAATAATATATGATTTCCATGCTAGCGCTGCAACAATGTTTACTCAAAGAAATTGTGGTAGTTACAGTACTCTCATATAGCAACGCGATAGTGCTACCGCGACAGTGCGACAGTGACTATCCAAACTGTTCAAACAGCGCGAGTTACCATCGTGATACAAACTGTCGCGATTTACTGTCATCCTGAAAACGAACTTTTAGATTATAAATGAATCGGTCATTCGAGAAACAACATAAGTCAAAAAGTCCACTTTTCAGGAAGTGGAAAAAAAAAAAAAAAAAAAAAAAAAAAAAAAAAAAAAAAAAAAAAAAAAAAAAAAAAAAAAAAAAAAAAAAAAAAAAAAAAAAAAAAAAAAAAAAAAAAAAAAAAAAAAAAAAAAAAAAAAAAAAAAAAAAAAAAAAAAAAAAAAAAAAAAAAAAAAAAAAAAAAAAAAA